>WYDI02035087.1:0-33327 GCA_009867235.2 Psittacus erithacus
TCAGGGGGCTGGAGCACCTCCCGTATGAAGATAGGCTGAGAAAGTTGGGGCTGTTCAGCCTGGAGAAGAGAAGGCTTAGTAGACACCTCATAGCAGCCTTCCAGTATCTGAAGGAGGGCTATAGGGATGCTGAGAAGGGACTCTTCATTAGGGACTGTAGTGGTAGGACTAGGGGTTCAAACTTAAACAGAGGAAGTTTAGATTAAGTATAAGGAGTTATACTAGATATAAGAAGTTCTTTACTGTGAGAGTGGTGAGGCACTGGAATGGGCTGCCCAAGGAAATTGTGAATGCTCCATCCCTGGCGGTGTTCAAGGCTGGGTTGAACAGAGTCTTGGGTGAGATGGTTTAGTGTGAGGTGTCTCTGCCCATGGCAGGGGGTTGGAACTAGATGATCTTAAGGTCCTTTCCAACCGTAACTATTCTGTGATTCTGTGAAAATCAAGAGTAAACCAAAGTGAAAGCCTGAGTGTCTCTGCGCAGTGCCCAGTAGAACAGACACCACAAAATCTCTAGCACAATGGACCTGACCATATTAAAGTGAGGAACTTAAATTTAGCCAGGGTATACAGTTATTAATATTCTGCGGGGACCACATTAAAACCTGCATTCTAGAAATATTTAACACAATTTTTCTTACATGAAAATAAAAAATAGGAGAGAAACTTGTTTCCACTTTAGCAGTGATCAAGAACTATAACTAATGGGATCAGCTCTTTGCAGAACACACACAGAACCTTTTCCACAGACAGAAAAACAAGAGCCCTGCAATTTACAGAAAATGTGCTCCAATTTGATTTCACTGCAATAGAAAGAACTCCTTAAATTCAAGGTTACCCTTAAGACAAAATGCTTGAATGATCCTTTTATATCCCGTGTTCTTAGTTGTATCCCACAATCCCAGCAGTACAGAGTTGCCATCTACAATGGTGCTTTGCAAAAAAACCCAAACAGACATGATGAAAAATGAAAAATCACAAATTAAAGGCTCACCATATTAATTTATATTCATAGAAGTTCTGCTGGTTTTCTTATTCATTAATGAACTCAAAAATTACAGAATTTTTATCTTTTTTCTTTTCCTTCCTTTGTTCCTCTCTCTTTGAGAGTGCTTTTTAATGATCATTGACTATTGCTTATCTGATGGACACATCATGCAGAGAGCTAGTTTATGTTGTGCATACTAGACAGCAAATTCTGCTCACTGAAAATTTCCCAGTAAATAAGCCCCCCAAAAATATATCCATGAAGTGGAATAATGCCACCATCAGATCTGACAATTAGATATTTCTATGAAGTATATTGGATGGCATGCCTCATAACATCTATATACTCACCTGTCCCAAATGCACTTTATTGATAACAGCACTGTTTATAGATATTGACACCAAGAGCAAAGCAATGAGGTGTGTCCATGTACCACAGAATATAATTTTAAATCAGCTTGTCAAGATGTAATAAAGAGCATGACTGTTTAGTTATATATACCTGGTACAATAAAAAAAAAAAAAAGGAACTGGTAGCATTTCAAGCTTAAATAAAAGATTGAAAGTTGCTTCATAAAAAATAAGATTTAAAAAAGTCTAGACAAAAGCCTGTTGATCAGAGGCTACAGTAATAGGAATATCTATATAGTAAAAATATAGCATGATGGCAATCATTAAACATGGTCAATTTCAACACTGAAAAGTTCTTGCTAAATAGGACATTTGTGATTGAAGTGAAATTTCTATGAAATAATCACAGTAAGATAACAGAAAGTTACAAGACCCAACCACATCCCATTTTAATATTTCAGACTATCTATCTCTTCTCAAGGTACTGTACTTTATATAGGCAATGAAATTCATAAATTAGTCCTTTAGATTACATGTTCATCTTCTGTTTAGTCCACCCTTAATATTCATCTATTCACTTTGTATCTCACAGCTGAAATATTTCAGTTTTAGTTCCTTCATTTAATGCATTGTAGCCAGGAAACTCTTTTATCACTTACCTATCAATATATTACTTGCTTTGTTTCTAATGCAACCCTTGTTTCTCATTAAACTTAGCTGAATATCTGAGGCAGTTCTGTCACAGAAGCTGATACAATTTCTCTAGTTCCCCTTATATAATCCATTTCAAATTTACTGGTTTGTACTCTGAAAGACAAACTGTTCTGTCTCTCTCTGTAGAAGGGATTTAATTCTTTATCACTCTTACCACTTTTTTAAGCCGTGTAACCTTCTGAAAGGTCATTTTGCTCAAAAGTTGGCAAAATGCTTTTAGATAGTCCCTAAAAAGTGTCTAAAAATAATCAAGCTAGAAAATTTCAGTTTTATTACTTTTTCACAGTTTCACTTACACAGGTTTGGTTTCATGGTGGCATTTCTTTCCTATTTAAAAAGCAAGATATATATTTAATTCCAGTTCCTCTAAATCTCTTTAATGTTGGTTAATAGTTAGTAAATATTCCATCATTCTCTAGATTCATCAATATTCTCTTGCCCAAGCAGAAATCCCTGATACCAGCTTTTGTGAGTGCCAATGAGCAACCTTAAAACAAATCTTGTAGCTATTCAGTGACATATTACAAGTTTTTTAGACTATATCACAAGCTTTTTATGCTCCCTCAAGGTCGAGTAGGAAGGAAATTCCACATGACCATATGGTGGTATATGCTATTTCTTATCTGACAGGGGAATTCATAAGCACAGTAAGAATTTTTTATGCTTACTGTATGGCATTTTTAATCATTGATATTTTTATTGCTTGGCATTTGCTTCTTTATAAGCACCTTGGTGAGCTGACCTTCATATCACTATTCAAATTCTGCAGAGAAAAAATTCCACATTACCTAAATTTTTTTATCAGAGTATGATACATGTACAAAGGGCATCCAAGTTAATCCAGAACTAAAAAAGAAAAAAAAATAATCTGAAGTTTGGAGACAGAGGGAAAGAAAATAGTAAAGAGATCTATATCAAGTGCTGGCAAATTTCTCTGCCCCATGCTACTGATTCCTGCCAGTACTACAAGACGTGATGAAATCAAGAAGTTTGGTTATAAACTGCTGTACGCTGCAATTAGCTGCATTTGTTACACTGAGTAAGCAGGACAATCCAACCATGTGGCCTGGTGACTGTATGAGCTCCTTTCTCCATATCTAGATATTTCTCCTGATAATTGTGAAAACATGTTCTGATTAATACAGTCTCTGACAGTGGCATTCAGCTGGCTACTGTTTAATACAGGCTGTCAGTTTAATGATGCTACATGGTGGGCTGTTTGTGTGGATGACTGTTCTTAAAGAAAACCTCAGGTTCTTACAGAAAAAAAAACTACAGAACAAAAAACTCAGGATTGCTTTTAAATTTAATGTAGAGAGACTGCATTTCCTGGAAATATTCATTCTGCAAAGGCAACCACCTTGTTCACAAAAATAGAAATAGAATAAAAAATAAAAGAACTTCTGTTATTCTCCTTTATATAATTTCTGTTCAACTTCTGTAACAGCAAAATTATAAGACTTCATTTAAAATAACTGAGTTAGAGTAGTATGGAATTAAACTCTATGAGGGATGAAAGCATTCTTCACTTTCATCTGTTTCCTAGAACCTGAAGCACAGAATGATTTCAGATGACGGGCTTTCAAGTGAACATGAGAAAGGAGAATGAAACATTGCCTGAAGAAAAGCAGAAATCTACTTTTTGAGAAAGTTCAGCCACTGCTATGCTTAATAAGAGATATAACTCAATTAGTAAAAGAATGAAAAAAGAATGAAGAAGCACATATAGTGTGTGATTTGGTTAAATATGGTAGTCCTTAATCATATTCCTATTGAAAACAATAGTAAAAATTCCCTTGGCTTTCTGGCAGTAGAATAGCCAGTCACGTCTCTGATACAAAAATGAAACGGATGACTTAGACTGTCCTATGTCATAACCAAGCTGAGAACAGAATGGTTTTGGTTTTATTTTTCTGTTTTTCATGTGTCTCCTGTATCATTGGCCACTACTTGTTTGCACTCATTTCTCTGTTTTATCTCCCTAAAAAAAAGCATCAGAATGGGACCAAAATAATTTTTTTGATACTTAACAATATGATTTCCAACATGAGTTTGAAGGAATTGCTAGCACATTCCAGCTTTCAGCAGTTTCCTATTTCAGGTTCTTCTTGCTTACGAATCACTGCTAATTCTAAGCAAATCATGTAGCTGATGTGACCTCTCAGTGCACAGCTGGTAGAAGTTAGTTGGTTCAAAATCATCTTTCATTTTTTCTTAGGGAAAAAGTGATTTTTAAGCTAAGTTTTAAGGCTTGTATTGCAACTTAGCAGTCTCTTATGGAATGGCACATGCAAAAGAAACAGTTCATTTCTGTTGTACCTTTGGTCTTGAGATAATATCCTAAACAATCTACAAAGTGGCAAACAATTACTTGGTCTACAACTAATAAAGTACAAGATAACCTATACCTATAACAGATATATTCAAGTAAATGTGTATTAGCAGCATGGTGTGGAAGTGTAGGTACATACATCATGCTGGGCATTTTTTTGAAAAATAAATGTCCCTAAGTATCAATTAGTGAAGAGATTTTGGATTGAAGTTAATCATCATTAGCATTAATGGTGATTAGAAAATCACCATTTGTTACTTGGTGAGATGCCCTGAAGCTGCGAAAGCCTCCCACTGAAGGACGTTCCTCAGCAAACCACCTAGCCATTCTCACCCTGATGAACCATGGCTAGCCAGAGCCCTTATAAGCGTGCATAGCGCCAGTATCTATTCAGAGGCTGGATACCACCAGCAAGAAAAGTGTTATTTGTGCAATAGCGATATCACTTCTGACGATGGTTCTGAAGCCTAGCTACTTTTTCCACTTTTCTTAAGTCCAGCTGTGGTATCATCCATTTTTAAACACATTTCATGATTGACACTAGAGAGTTAACAACTCAAGGCTAAACAGTCTATCAAACTGAATGTGCTTATTTCATTTGAAAAGACTGATATTATTCAAACATTCAATCAAACAATTCAATCACAGAGCCAACACCTTTCAAAACCATCCTGAAAAACAGCCATAAGTGCTTGAAGCACAAGGAAAAATACATTAAAACATTATATGCTGGTGAATGGGTGAGAAGAATTACTTTATTTCAGATACATTTATCTCATAGATTTTTTCTATGTAATTCAAAATTAATACAATTACACTCTGTACAGGGTTTACCTATTTTACCTAGTAACTATTTAATAAAATGTTAAAAGAAAAAGAGATATTTTAGGAGCTTACACAGTACTATGTAGAACCATACTGAAGGACAAGATGACTATAAATTAATTGGTTTAGTCATGGGAACAAATTTTGGCACAATCCAATGCCCCTTGATGCTGCAGGGAATATATCTATTGATTTTTATGGGCTTAGTGTTGGCCTTCCTGTTACTATAAACCAGAAATATTTTAGACATTAATAGTCTCTTCAATAATGCAGTGTCTGACAAACACGAACTTCACAACTTAACATTAGAGAGAATAAATGGCCAAGTATTTCAAGCTAAAGAAGAAATATGTCTTAGTTAAGCTAGAGCACCCATCTTAACAAAGCACACAGATGATGGCTAATCAATGGAAAACCTATCAAACAGACTCAAATAAAAATAAGACTAGTTCTTTAGAGTTGTCAGTCATACAGCATTATGCTCAGAGAGAACAACATAGCACAGAGAGCAATGATGAGTTCTGTAATTGTTCTATGATGTCACTGACAGTCCCCAGGCATGGATTACTCCTTCTGATGAGTGGCTTTAATGCTAAATTAGAAGTGACAGTTGTGTGATGGAAAGAACATTGGGAACTCACAGTCACAGATACTAAGCACTAATTGTGCTGATTTTCCAGTCTTGCTTTGGCAATTGTTTTCCCTCAAACTGACATATCCAAAAACTAGGGACTCATCAGAACAACAAAACAGATCAAGGATTTATCTACTTATGCAAAATTCAGATCACCTGCCTAAAATGTAAGGACATACTACACCACATTCATCAACAGCAGCCACAATGATCACATTATTATGCAACCCTTCAAGTAAAATCTAGAACAAACTAAAGAGCAGACTAAAGGCACTGTCAAAAGCAGTGAAAGCTGGTGTAAAGAACAGTGTACAGCAATCAGCAATAATTTAACTTCAGCTGCAACGGTTACAGCTGGACATCCACACAGATGAATACAAAGAATTTAATCAAAGAAATAAAGCAACTCATGAAGGAAAATTCCCCAGAAGGAAAATTCCTCAAAAGGAAAATCTTGAATTGGAAGACCAGTGAAAGATTTGTATGGCAAAAATAACAGTACACCAAAGATACTAAACAGTTGTCCTGGTACAGTACCCATTGAAATTCAATCTGAAGATGTTCATTTGCTCAAGGCCATTTACAAATATGTGAAGCACTCTGCGATGATTAACAAATACACATCAAGTTGGTAAAAGAGATTCTTAGTTGTTGTTGTTTGATGCTGCCACCACTGTCACAACACAAAAGCTGTTTTGAAAAGTAGCAGCGTAGGCATTGTTCAGCTGCACCAGGGAAACTACATGTCAACGAGAGAAAAAAAAAAAGTAGTAGCTACAAGAATTGATCTATCTTAACAGAAATGTATTAGATGAAAGGAAGAGCTCAATAGGAAGTGATATTGGCAGGAGAAGCTGAAAACAAAACATCTGGATTTTATTTTTTTTTTTTTTTGACATAAATTTAGAATCTCAAACATAATCTCCCTGTTCACATGCAGCTATGAGAGCTGGAAAACTAACAGATTAAATCAATATGTAAAATTAACTAAAAATTACTACAAGAAGTTCTCAGTGCTTTGTCTTTCAACAAAGAAAAATAAGAAATTACCAGCCAGGTTTTCTGCATCAGAAATTATTTGACACAAGATTCCCTGCAGTGATCCTGGTAAATGGAAATCAGCTGATGTGATATAAAGACAAGAGAAACTTTAAGAAAAGACATTAGCAGTGATAGCCCAGCACAGCAGTAAATCTCTGCTCTAGAGAGAAGGCAAGAGCAGTAGTGAACGGCCCGGAGGAATGGGAAGGATTCAATGAGCATATGCTTCATTATAAACACTGGCATTACCTTTCTTTTCTCTGACCTAGTAGTGTAATTGTCACAATCTGTAACCTGTCATGCAAAATGTTTCAAACAAATGTGTTTGCAAGCATAAGACTTGATGGTTCACTGTTATTCCTGCAGTGTGCTACAAGAATCTCTCTAATCATGGAAATAAACAGTTTTGGTGGTAACTGATGAATAAAATCCAAATCTCACCTTGACTGTTTAGCTACTGGGAGCAGCAGATTAGCTTCAGACTAAGTCAACACAAAATTGTCCCAAAGGTTTGGGTATGCAACAGTGGGAACTGTTCATCTCTCTTCTTTTAGGGGAACAGCATCTGTCCTCACTCTGCCAGCCCATTAAAGGCTGTGTCTATGTTTGCATGCGGACACGAACTCCAGGTGCATTTGCATGCTGTGATGGTGTCTTTAGTAATTTCAATTAGATCACTAATTAAGTAAACATACATTTTCATTTCAAACTTTAGTCATTCATGAGCTAGTCTTTTTTAACAAAATCTAGAAATGTAGATCTTCCTTCGCAATATTATCCATTTGAAAAGTCAGTCAGATAAAAGAAAATTAAAGACAGAAAAATGTGAAATTGCTCATTGATTTTCTTTTCATCATGTAATTTACTACTATAAATCTGCCTTAAGTTTCATAAAATCTGGAGCCAATAACAGCATTTAAAATATAAACCCATAGCTACACATCAATAGAAAATCAAAGAGGTCAATTGCAGCTGTTTAAAAAGAAAAATTCTGTCCCTCTATTCACTATTGCAAGGATTACATTTTCCCCAGTCCAGCTGCTCAGTAACTCAGATGCATTCAATACATGACAATGCAGCATGTCCATTGCACAGCATATGTAGCAGATGGTGAGCATTTAAAGCACTGCCAGTACCCACATTTTTTCTTTGTGTTCAATGATATTTAATATCAACTCTCTGCAGACACAAACTGCCCTGTACTGGCCTATCAAATACATTTTTTCCCTTCTTATGTGTCCTATAAATTCATTTGGTGGAATATTACATTTCCCAGATTTTTACCTCTTACAGGGTCATTTTTCTCCTTGACATCTCTACCTAAAGAAAAAAATTCAAAACTTACAGTAACTGCTGCATGCATGCAATGATCAGGGCTAACAAACAAGTTTACAGAGAAAAAAAAATAAAAAAAAAAAAAGATCTAAAACAAAGAGTAAAAAAAAAAAAAGAAAAGAAAGAAAATAAAGAGAAAGGACAGTGTGTGAAAGTTTTAATTCTTGGCAGTGCGTTATATAAATTCTAAAATACCACCAGACTAGTAGCATTATAAGTATCTCATTTGGTCAACAGAAGCCATTTCCCTTCTTATTTTCATCTTCGGGCTATTATATAATATATTCTTTTCTTAAGGCATTTATATTTATATTACACTTGTGGGGGCATAATGCAATATTAAAACTGTTACAGATGTTTTATTTCAAGATCATCTGCTTCCCTCAGTGTTTCAAAATACAGAACACAAGTAGGACACATAATTTCCACATGGGTTATTTGTTTTGCTGCTTTTGAGTGGCAGCCAAGAGTCTCACCTTTCTCACTATGATTAATCAACCAGTCAGTCACAATTAGTTAGGAATCCCCTGGTGATGAGCATCCATCCAACCTTACTGAAAGTAGTAGAGAGGCTCAGGTTTTTTGAAAGGAATGAAAAAACTGCAGTTAGTAGTTAACTAAACCCATGGGAGATTTGCTTCTAGATTCAAACATAGAAAATATATATATTTGGTGTTTTGCCCTGGAGGATGATGTAAGGATTTATATCCTTTCTAACAGCTACATGTTTACCATTATAACTGAAGACATTTGTATTATACATATGAAAGGTTGGTTGTTTTTTTTTAGTCTATCACATTTTTTTCTTCAGTCACACCTCTTGGCAATGAATTTCGCATGTTAATTGTAGTCTGTGCAGTAAAGAGCCCTTTCGTCGATTTTCAATCAGTTGCTTTTAAATTCCAATAGAAGCATCTTGGTTTTGTACAATAAAACAGCCCAAATGGGAATTACACTTCCATTCTCTCCATGCCATTTATTATACTGTATATTGTACAGCTTGCTCTACTCACTCCTAGGTTCATTTGGTCTTTATACCGTTTTTTGCTAGCACATTTCAGCTCCCTCAATACCAAACCTTTGTAGCATCTTTTTTCAATATTAAGGTGTGAAGAGACAGAGCAGTGGTCTAACTCTGTTCAGTCTTGAATTCTCTTATGCTATACAGGAATGACTGCTTTTTGCATTAGAAATTAGTGATTATAATACATAGTAAAAGTGCCAGAGACAGAGGTCAGTACCCTCATCAGAAAAAGATGTGAGGAGTATTGTCCAGTTGATTAAATCCCAATAAAAGTTGCAAATTGCGAGTTCTGCCTTTGAAAGGTCATCAAGATGTATTATAAGGATTCTGAATTAATCCCCAGGATGCATAATTAAGCAATCAGATACATTGTATTATCCATTTCCATAAATTAACATCTGAATCAGAATAGTGTGCTCAGTCAGTGTGTCACAGAGGAAAATGGAAGATCAAGAAAGCCACTCACCAATCAAAACCCTTCTCTTTCCTCAAGGCAGTCCTTTCTGTAAGGTTAATATGACATTAACATTGATGGAGTTATATTTTTACTTCTTCTAGCTGATCACAGATATTCTTTTCTTACATGTCACAGCCTGTCAGTGGAATTTGCTTCTGTTCCAGTTATATGTGCACAGTTTTTTCTTACACTTATATTTTCCGTTTCACTTAATGCGGGGGGAAAAAAGGCTGAAACAGTTTCCACCACAGCCTACTGCTTAATTTAAAAAATTTTATTCCTACTTGAAATTTCCATTATCCATACAGTTTCATCTACAAATACAAAAATAACTTTGGTAAGGCAGCAACATTAGACAGAAGTTTTATGTCAGTTCATATTCAGAACTTAAAACAAGTTTATTATATGTAATCATATTTCTGATTCCTGATTTCCAATAATATAATAGGTTTAAAAAAAGATTGTGACTTTTTTTGCCTACAAAAGCTTCCCTTGTGTCACATCATTCATGGAAGGGAAACTTACAAAAAAGATAAATGTGGAATGAGATCTATGTCAGCTTTCACTATAAAATAGTCCTAAATGTGACATAATAAGAATGATCATGGTGCACTGTCAACATGGCAACACAGAAACACAATCTGTCATATTTTTGGATAAAGCTATAGTTTTCTGCAATGATTGTATATTCCTAATTTTTACATATATATGACTGTGATAATTTTAACAGAAATGAGAGGCAAAAGGAAAGAGTAAATAACAGTCATGTCTTCAGACTGTTATAGAAATCATATAATTTACTTTTTAAAAGATACAGAATTTCACTTTATGCTTTGAAATCACATACTTTTCCCCGCCTAGTTCCTTGATGTAATGACAAGATCTGAGCGTCTCTTCCTCTTTAAGTGATAATTAAAAAGAGGTATGTGTATTCCTGTTTAGAAGCAAGGACAATGTCAGTTCAGCATCCCTGTGGCTTATAGACAGCCCTCCAGCCTGTTCATGGTCCAAGGATGGTTGAAAGAACTTTTGGTTTAACCACCAACTGCATGGCTGTGTCCTACAGCCTCTGTTTTATCCCTCAGCTTCTCGGTCCAGCCACAGACCTCAATTCTCTGCCTTCCAAACATACCTGTTGTAGTTAACGTCACTTGTTGCAGGCAAGCCACCACTTAATTCCCAAGAAATACATTTGTTTGGACTGACTTTAGGTAAGGAAAAGCTCAAACAGGACACTGTATTTATTGAAGAAGCCACCAGCTGCTCATTAGTCATATGAAATAGTAAAGCTGGAACATAGCTAGCAAGTTAACAGAGATCTGGTTTTCTGATGAAAGGACACATTTTGCTGCCTATTCAAAGGAGTAGTACCTTTATGTAGTTGAGTAAGTTTTCAAATACAAATGAACTGGAGACAATTTTTGCTTTTGTGCCCTACATAACAGATGGAAGAAAAAGAATTAAATGATAGAATCTAGGGAAAATGGAGCAATTATTTAATTTTAATTTCCTTTTAGTTTTCTTCTAAAAAGACAGTAAAATGTTATTACCAGCAAAGATATATGGAACTACAAGTTGTAATAATAGAATATATGCAATAAAGCAATAATGAAGTCTTTCTTAAAAAACCAAAATCTACACTTTTGAATAAGAAAAGGTTGAAGGGGAAAATTAAAAACAGCTTCTTAATGCTTATGAAGTGTTTATTAAGAAGACAGAGTCATATGTTGTATATGTGGTAGGACAAGAGACAGGAGACACAAACTGAAACAAGAGATTAAAGAAGGTGTGCATATCTTATAAGTTTATTGCCATTTAATATGAACACACATCAACATAGCCAATTTCTTGCAGAAGAAGTGGCAACACAGACTTTGGGAAAGCTTTGTTTTCTGTGTAGGAATAAAATAAGACCTGGTAAATAGATGAAAACCTTCCAGACTTTTTCCTATTCTTGTCCTTGCAATGTGTTTTTTTATTATCTTAGCTAAATATCTGAGGAATATACTCATTGCCCAGTTTATGATGATGCCATGCTTAATTTCAAAGATCTTGTATTTTCTTCTCTGAAAGGAATTACAAGACAGAGAAATGAAGTAGTATAATAATTTCTGAGATACATGTGGCCTGAGCTCCAGCAATAAAAATATTAGTGAGGTAACCTTGTAATGTCCAAGCACCAATCCTTTACCTGTGATTAGTTTTCATTCTATAGTATAAAAAATGTGAAGCAAATAGGGCAATTACTCACTAGAGTCTTTTCAAAAGATCTCTAGTAAAGGGAGAAGAGCTAGAAAAAAGATGTTGAAAAAAGAAAAATTGTTCTTTATCACTCAATTATTTTATTGTTCAACAACACATTTAAACAAAATTAATAAGAATAAAATGCAGTGCTGCTTCTTCTTCCACTGTTACTCAGTTTGATTATTAGTTAGCTGAAATAATAAAACTATAGCACATTCAATTACATTATAAGACAGCAGTTATGATGTTATGATGAAAATGGATGTTGACAATGCAAAACATTACTGAATATATTGCTTTGTAAAGAACTTTAGTCTTCCTAAGCATATAATCAATAGCGATTTGAAGCTCTTTGCAGCAGAATAGTCTTGGACCAGTTTGAATACTATCCATCTTAGTTTTAGGTCAAGTGGAATTTAGGCCATTCGCAAAGCTGAAAATAACTTCTCTGACGAGAAGTTCCATGAAACTAGGTCAAAATCCTACAAACCTCCTAAACTACTCAGGAGAGAAGATTTGGAGAGAGGTGTAATATCTTTTATTAGACTAACTGGCAGAAAATAGACACAATGCCTCTAAGCATTGAGTCCTTTCTCTAGGCACAATACACATTGTCACTGGCTTTAATGTCTAAAACAAGAAAAAATTAGGAGCTGGGTTTAACCTCTGAGAGTTTTGATATCAAGGAACCACAAGAAACGGGCTGCTGTCTAGTAGCATATTGTTACATGAGTCAGTCCTCTCATCCTACTCATGAAAGAAAGGGGATAGTCATCAATGTAAGTACAACCATTTAAGGAAATAAACTCATAAGTTTTCTTTCAAGGCAATTAGATCCGATTACCTGCTCCTTAACAGTTACGAAGTAATAATTTTGTCCTGGCTTTGGGGCATACTGCATAGCTCTTTTATTGTCTAAATGAAGCCCAGAACAATCATGAAATGCTAGAATGGAATCACAGAATGGTTGAAGTTGGAAGGGACCCCTGGAGGCCATCTGGCCCAACATCCCTGCTCAAGGAGGGCCACCCAGAGCCAGTTGCTCAGGACCATGCCCAGCTGGCTTTTGAATATCTCCAAGGAGGAAGACTCCACAACCTCTATGGGCAACCTGTGCCCTCACAGTTAAAAAGTAGGTTGATAAACTGCTGCTTTATGATGCTGTAAATAAGTTAGGTGGAATTTCACAGACGAGTTTACCTTATTAACAGGATTTTTGAAACATATCAGTTGTACCTGTCAACAGTCAAGGAATACCTCTTGAGAGAAGGCTGTGAACAAGGACAAATAAATACAAGTATTTAGACTAGCTCTGCACTACACAAAGGAAAAATTCAGAATAAAAATGATTTATGAGATACTATTTCTCTTACTTGGTGCTTACTGTTAGTTAGAAGCCACGTCCTCAACAAGGCAACGTTTCTTTTTTCACAAGAAAAACTCATCATGTTGATCAATAAATGGTGGAAAACAAAGAAAACTGAAGTTAAAAACACAAAATGAACTTCAGAAATCAGACACTGCCATAATCTAACTTTTTTGTGTCTTTCTCAAAACAGCAACTGAAAGCAGGACTCCATGCAATTTCTGCTATTATATTTTATTTTTTTTGAGAGCTAAAGATCTTAATCTGATCCATTTGCAATTTATTTTGAGATTCACATATCATTTTGTCTTAACAAGGAAGTTAATTTGCAGCAGCTGTATGTTGACTAGTTTGGATAACAGTCAGAATTAATAGGAACTGCATGCTGAAAATCTTAAAAAACACCTTTGTAAGTATTTAGTTTTTTACTTGAAAGATTTTCCTTTCTTTTTGAAGAAATGTTGCATATATCTTTGAGAAAAAATTGCTGCTATACAAGACAAATAGGTGCTTTCTTAGTAATCAAAGCAGGTAACATCTGCAGTGGACATGAAATGGTGCGCTGATACTTCAAGATGAACATACACATGCAAGAATATGAATACAGCCAACAGCATCTCTGACAGAACAGTCCCCTTTTCAGCAAGTCCCCAGATGGCTCTGATGGGAAGCACAACAAAAAATCCCACTGCATTTGGCTCTGCAGCACCAGGAAAATTCCAAGATAAACTGGAACAGGGAGGCCTCAGTACTAAGGAATGGGATCAAAAATCTGAAAAAAAGACACTAGAGATAACAGGTTTTATTTAAAGAAACCTCAAAGAAAACACAAACTAGAAAAAAGAAAAACCAAACCAAACCAAACCCAACCAACCAAGCTACAAAAAAAAAACCAACAAAAAACTACCAAACCAGGAAGGAATAGTGTTGATCCCCACTGTAACACAAGCACCACTTACGTTCATGTGAGCTTTCCACTGCTAGGTAACGGCACATACAGAAGAGGTTTCTGAGCTATAAACAGTCTCTAAAGCACCTCTCCAATACTGGTCTCAAAATAATCCATGTATCTTCCATGGAAGCACATTCTTTTTAACTTGGTCTCCTAAAGCAATGTATGGAGGAACTGAGTATTTGCTAGGGTTCCCATAGCTCTCTTCCAGTTCAGCATCACATGCATATGGACATGCCAAGCTCTGTGTTTCATGTGTGCTGAACTTATATAAACACAGAATTATTCTGTACATTCGCAGACAATAATATAGATATCTTCTGCAGAGGGAAGTTCTTTGTTAGTTTATGGTGCAACTTCCTGTAAATCACATTGTCAAGCTCCCCATAATGACAGCTGAACAGCTTCAATAATCCAATGTGAGTAGAATAACTTGATGCTGCTTTCTTACTGATTAAGTTTTCTTCACTTCCTTCCTAGTTTCCTGTGATAATAGCACCACACAATAGAACAGAAATCTACTTCATTTCACTCACTCTTGCTTAGCATTCTTTAATTACTGTATTCTTTCCTTGATGCAGAAACCTGAATACAAATTTACAAAAGTTTGCACATCATGAAAAATATTAAGTGCACAAGCCACATAATGATACTATGTTACAGCCATGAGGCTTTAAATTTCTACGTGTATACCACTTAGTTTAATAATTATTTTTTTTTAAATATTTGGTTAATAACTATTCATTTTTTGCTGAAATCTTATAAAAAAGCAAATAGTACTATAATCTTTTATGCATGGGTGTCATTTGACAGTCCTGTGTGATTTGTTGCCACCAGTATTTTTGAGTGAAGGGGAAACAGCTTCATCCTGTGAAGTTATCTAGGTTGGTGTCTGCTCCTGAAGGGAGGAAGCATCTGCTTTATATCCACTAACAAACCTCTTAGCAAGGAGAAAGAAGAGGATAAAGAGGGAAATGACAGTATGTTGTGGGTATTTACTGGGATTCGATTTATTGCTCAGAGTACAAAAGCCTTATAACGGCTAAGCATGATAGCATGATGGAAATAGAGAAAACAATTTTATCTATCTCCAGCACTGAGGATACAAACACAATTTTATAGATTAGATGTATGCATTCTTATTCTTTTTTCTTTGCAACATTTCAGTCCATATTGTGGCACAACTAAAGCATGCTCCTTTTAAGGCTTGTGAAAATCATCTACTTAACATGGTGATTGTCCTGGGTTCAGCTGTAATGGTTATTTTTCTCCAATCATTAGTAAATAAGAGAAGTATGTAGTGAAAGCACTTGCCAACACAAAAATATTGATGTGTCGACAATGTCAAAATATTGACAAAAGTCATTTACTTCTTCAAAAGGAGTGACAGAACTGAATTCCTTCATATTGTGATAACCCATGGCTTCTAGACCCTTACCTTCAAGTATCATTCACATAAGAGCATGCAGAAATTCTCAGAATTTTCCATCTTGGAATTAGTAATAATAAAACCCACTTCAGAGCAGTAGCCATCATACCATGAGGTATGCTATTCTTTGTCTACAGGTAGCAAACCCAGTTTTACTCAAGTTTGCAAGTCAGTAAAAAAGGGTCTCAAACTCCTATTCAGAAGCTTGAGAATACTGACCCAAGTGTCAGACTGATAAGCTGCTACTCTCCACTAGCAGGTGTGAATCATTTTGCATGATATATTTTATGATACTAAAGAAGAGAAAGAAATATACGTAGATTAATAGACAATGTCTATTTCTGATGTTTGCCTACAATTGCTTTGCCATCCTCTTCTCTAGCTTTCCAACAAGGGTATCACAAGGCCCACAAATTGTTCTCCTGCAGAAACACCATGAACCTGGGTTGGGATTTGTAGGCTGTGGGGTTCTGACGCCTTTTCAGGTGGCTGGAAAAGCCTGTCTGAAAGTGCCATGCCTTCTGACTCTGACACCCACTCCTCCCAGCTGCTCCACTCCTCTTCATGCATATGGCCAGAGCTACAGCTCACTGCTCCTGTGCTTTCAGCTCTTTAGCTGTGACACACATTTAGGACAATGTGCAGTTCTCCTGCCTCCTGAAGATCCTTAAACACACTCCTGTTTCTCTGATTATTCAGCATGATTCATGTTTGTGTCTCAGACTTCAGACTGCAACATCAGACAGATACAACGTTAGGTCCAAAATCAATCCAGGAAATCCAGCCACAAAGTGAGGAAACAGGGCTGGGCACTGGAGTGACCAGTAACCACCAGGACTCGGGGACTGGGCTGAGCAAAAATGGGTCTCCTGGACCACTGGGCATAGGGAGATTGGGGCAGAAAAATCCATTGGTGCCCTTGGAGTCCTGACAATATTTTCTTTCTTTCTTAGGGCTACAGTTTAAGCATGCTAGGGTTACAAGCTGCTAAGACAAGGGCAGTTACTAACTTCAAGAACATTTAAACTAGCATGCCCAGTCTTTCATCTGTGATTGCAAATTGCATATTTGTAAACTCTTCAACATTTATTTAGCACACTTAGATATTTAAAAAGAAATGCATATTAAAAAGGGGAAAAAAAATCTCCAAACATCCCTAACATCTATAAAAGATTTCACTTCTTTTGTGATTGCCCAATGGAACCTCTTCATTTACCTCTCATTCTCTTCACCATATGTCAACAACAGAGCTTGTACTGGGCTCCAAACACCTCCTTTGGGAGGGAAAGAGAGATTCAAATTCTTTTTAGACATCAACCATCAGGCCTAGCCTAATTACTGCAAAAATATTTTTCTTTACCACTCATGGCATATTTCATATTCTGAAATAGAAAAAGTTTTATCTCTTTTGGTTCCCCACCCCTCCATACCCTGGGACTTACTTATCTATAGAATTTGCCTGATGAACAGGTTTTTAGGATGTAAAATTCATAAATTTATCAAATATATTATCACATGTATTTTCTTCTGCAACATTCAGTGTTCTGAAGTGTTCAACAAAATTCAGCACTGAGTATTTTGATTTTTCACAGAAATCTATAAGAACATGTAGGTCAGGAACTTTGTGAACTGTGTAAGAAAAGCCATAATTCACAAGGAATTTCTGTGCTGCCATAGCTAACTTTTAAGCATCTGCCTGGGAATTAAATCCTTAGACCCCAAACTTAGGCACTTTGGTTCTTTATTAAGGTGAGTGAAAAATCAGCAAATCTCAGCAACCTTCCTAATACCTAGACGCTTATAAAGACAGAGGCATGTCTGAAATCCCCCTCTCCCTCAGACTAGTCTTATTTCTGTATTAGGGATTCACAGCCTGGATCTGTTCCTGTGCTTGGATGCCTTTGGATTTTTCTTCTGGGCAATACAGCTGCTTCATGCTTTTACTTTTATAACACAGAGGAGCATTCTCTGCAGCTTGAGAAGAAATAAGACCACATCTTTCATTTCCCAGGAAAGTACTGCAGTCAACAATCTGAGAGCTCTCATTATCCTCCAGCAAATTTGTGTCACCATGTAGCTCACAGCGCAAGACTGATAGGGCCAGAAGGAGACTAAGAGTAAGGTTTGGTAGCAAGGGCTTGCAATTACTTTTTATGCTATTATCTGAACAGCTTGTGGATTAAAGAGACATTTGTCATTGAACACTGCTTTAGCAATACTAAAAAAGCCTACACTGTATTAATTTCAATATCTTGATTAAATTTCAAACTGCTTAATGTAAATTTCTCTTTAATTGCTACAATAAATGCCTTTCTGTGAGAGTGGAGATATTCTACTTCTGATGTATTAGGATTTTAAAGTACCACTGCTACCAAGATCTTCATTAAGGCTTTCATATGAATTCTGAAACCAGATCATTCAAAATACACCACTCAAAGCCTGGGCTGGAGCTCCATGTCAAAAATAGTATATTTTTATTTGTTGATGACACTTCAGGCTGCTTGAAATCCATCTGCTTCAAAACTCATTTAATCTCTGTCACTGACATCAGCAAATAATGCTGAAAAATGTGATCTTCATTTAAGATTTCATCACAGATCTATATTTGAAGATTCAAGGGTTTTGATAACTAATTTTGCACCAACATAACATGATCTGCCACTATCAGAGAAACTTGAAAAGCGTATCTATTTCTGATGGCATAAATCTGTACCATAAAAGCTATTTTACTCGAAATCTTCACAGAAATACAGTAGTGTCTCATTTTGTACTCCATCATACCAATACAGGGTATAAAAATGGGTTTTCTTTATGATTTATATATTCATGTTTGTCAATAAATCATCTGAGAAACTAAGATCAGTCAAGAGACATCAGAACTAATACTTTCAAAGATAATTCAATCATAGAATCATAGAATAGTTAGGGTTGGAAAGGACCTTAAGATCATCTATAAAAAGAATAATCTTATAAAATCAGAAATATACCCTGTAAATGAGCACATTTACATTTCTTGAATTTGTTAAGATGGCATTTAAATATGTTTCTTAGTGTATATTTCCAGAAAGGGGAATCATTTGCAAGGCTATTTAAAGACAATATAAGTACAGCATAATTGCAGGCAAAATTTTAATACTGAAGATGGAAGAAAAAAACAGTAAGTCTAGATGATAGTAGATGAGAAAACAAGTATCTTTATTGCAAGTCTTCTCTTTGCCAGAAAAAGAGAAATTAATTGAATGCGTCATACTTGAATCTCCAGCAGCTTTGCTTCAAAAAACCTAACACTGTCACCATATCTCAATTCTCTCACTGCAACAAAACCACTGGAAGTTGAACTGCAAATAGATGCAATTACCCTGGTGAATGTGTCCAATTTTCTGTACCAGCTTTCATTCAAGATGAACAGAAGATTCACTGTCTCAACAAGCTACAAAGGAGGTCCACAATATGACAGAAATCAACAAAAATACATTCAGAACCAGACAGTGATTTCTGTGGAGGAAGAAGTATAAAAGCTTGAATATAACTAAAGAGCATAAAGGTTACCAAAGACTTCTCAGAATACATTAAAAGAAACTTCAGTGAGAACACAAAAGTAGAAGCCAAACCCCAGTGGAATTTAATACATGTTTCTTTCAGTTCTTAATGAATATTAATGGAAGTGAGGAATACAAGTCTTTGACAGTAGAATATTTCCAGAGTGTTGAAAGACTTCGTTTGAAAGTAAAATTATTTATTCACTAAAGACTTGATTCTGGACCCACTGAACTTACTGTTAAAATTATCTTGGTCTACAGGCGTATGCCCTGCAAGTAATCAACAACAATTTTGATAGTATTATGTTAAAAGGGCAAGTAAAAAGAAATATAAAAATACCAAAAAAGAAATTAAATCAAAGTTTTTATGGATTGCTTCAAGGTGAAATGGTTATGGGTTTTTTAAGAAACAAAAAAACAAACAAAAAAATCCCCACAATGGGCCTAATAGGCCAATAATTTTAGTGGGGTTGAACATGGAAATATATGTCCATATAAGTATTTGGAAATCAAGGCTGGTGTCCAGTCTGGTCTTACAAGAGCTGTCTCATGGAATTCAGTGGAAATGTTCACTAGCAAGAACAAGATCAAGAACAGTAATCAACTCTTATAGCCCCAAACTGGGATAGTAAAGCTTTCCTGAAATGTGATTCATACCATTCATTATGAACATTCAAATTGCCACTGTAATTAGCAGAGCTCCTTAGAAATGTGGCCTGATGTCTTTCATGACCAAATCTTTTTAATCCCTGTTTTCTCTCTCTTTTCATTCCTCCGCACACAGACCTCACAAAATAGACTTTGCACTGGTGAGGCAGCACCTCAAATACTGTGCTCAATTCTGGGCCCCTCACTGAGACACTGAGGTGCTGGAGTAGGTCCAGAGAAGGGCAATGAAGCTGGTGAAAGTGCTGGAGCACATGCCTCAGGAGAAACAGCTGAGGGACTGGGTTGTCCAGCCTGGAGAAGAGAAGGCTCAGGGGGGACCTTATCGCTCTCTACAGCTACCTGAAAGGAGGTTATAGTGAGGTGGGGGCTGGTCTCTTGTCTCAAGTAACAAGAGGTAGGACAAGAGGTAATGGCCTCAAGCTGTGCCAGGGGTGGTTTAGATTGGATATTGGGAAAAATTTCTTCACTGAGAGGGTGATCAGGAGTTGGAACAGGCTGCCCAAGGCAGTGGTGGAGTCACCGTCCCAGGAAGTGTTCAAACGCTGTGTGGATGAGGCCCTCAGTGAAATGGTTTAGTGGTGGTCTTGGCAGTCCTGGGTTAATGGTTGGACTTGATGATCTTAAAGGTCTTTTCCAACCTAGGTGATTCTATGATTTTATGGTTCTATGTCCTTAAGTACTCCTACCATCTCCTTCCCAAAATTTTCATCCCAGCAACACTTAACTGGGACTATCCAGCTATGTCTCCATAGAGATGTGATGCCTCTCTGCGCGTATCTCTTACCAATAAGTAACCACAGTAAATTCAAGTCATTGTTAGATTCAAGACTATATTTGCCATCCTTGAAAGATCAGACACCAGTAAATGCAATTCATGAACTTCAAAGCCCTCACACAGCAAGTTGTCTGGGACATTCAATCTATGCCCCCATCTTAATAGCTTGGGATTGTTTTACTAGACTACTCTGACACAGCAGACATCTCTGGCAAACTGCTGGCATGAATGAGCCATAAGAAGACATGGACATATACTCTACATCCTCTTTTGACTCTAGACTAGAAGACACCTAGCCCTCCTTTTGTCTTGAATTTCTTCTCTTCCTCAAACATCAATAAAGAGCACCCACAGCAACTTCCAAAAAGCCTGTTAGAATCCCAATTAAAAAAAAAATAAAAAAAGAAAACAAAGAAAAAAAAAGAAAACCAAGAGTTTCTCCGCTCTTTATATACAAAGGACTATCATTGTGCTTCACCTACAGCAGTGCATGCTTGAATGGAAATTTAATGCCTCCTACAGTGCCAGGTAAATCATGTGTACCAACCTGGTGCCAGCATTTGAGGGGCAAAACTACAGTTTAAAATAAAAAGTTCTTTAAAGACCGAAGATGAACAAAAGTAAATGGTGAACACAAGTGAAAAAGGGAGGAGGAAACAACTTTATGGCACAAACCACTACCTTTAAAACGTAGCTAGCACAACGCACACATTTGCCACACTCCTCCGTCTGCCTGCCTGTCCACCTATCCTACTTCCCACTTATTCTCAGTAGAAAAGGCCAAACAACATAATTTCAATATTCAGTTATCAAAGTCTCTAAAAACTATATAAGAAAACACAAACAAACATAATCAACAGCTAACCTTGTAATCTGGGAACACCAAACCAGTTCCCTTCAGAAGTCTTTAGCCATACATGCTCTCTAATGAAACAGGCATCTGCCTCTCAGCCATGAATCTCACTCTAACCATGCTAAGGAAGTCCTCAAACCACACTTAAGGATCAGCAATGAAACGAAGATTCTGTTATCATTGAATTCACTGTTTACAGCAGCCACCACGCTCCATCCCTATGATTATGACCAGCCAATGCACAGTGTTTAAGTGCATTTCATCCTCTGTCAGTTCTAATCCCTCACCTATTGGGTCTAGTAAGAAGTATCTGACAGGTCCTATCAGCAAGATGATAATCACATGAGGAAAACAGAATAACAAACTGGAATGATCATACAGCTTCAGATGTCTCCCAGTTCAGTCCATTAATGAGAAAACGGTCTCTAAGAAGAGATTTTGGTGTGCTGACATAATGAAGCATTAAACCAGAGAACTGGAGCACAGAACAGGCAACTAAGACTGCTGCTATTCCAGTAACAGGTAGAAGATCCCCTACTCTAACTGGAAATAGGAATGCTGTCAAAAGAAGTGCTCAGCTGTGCAGGCTATAATCACATGCCACCCCAGGAGATAGAAAGCACAGAATTATAGGACTCATGGGTTACTCCATACCCCTTTGGACAGCAAAGGTTTTAATGTGTGGAACAGTGAGATACTAGAAAGCTCAGCATACTCAAACTGGCCATGGGAATGAAGACCTTAACCAGAAGAAATCCAAAAAAAGTAGATCAATGTAAATCTCTCTATATTATGACATATTGGAGATTTTTAAAAAATGCTTTATTTTCTCCCATTCTTTTTTTTTTTTTTTTATAAGTCTAGAATTAACCTTGCTAATGACTTTTCATCCCACATTTTTCTGGCCCAGCAGCTATAAATCCTGCCTCTATATTCATCATCATATGATTTTTCCTCACATGTGTTAGTTTTCTTGTCTTTGACAATAAAAAAATCTTGCACTGACTAAATTATTTTGGCAGATATGTGATTTCTAGGGAGGAAAACCTATCTGACCACTTTAGGTAGGGAGGGATATGCCTTTGCTGACTTAACCCAATCTATAAACTAATGCATACTTGCATATCCATAAAAGAAATCCATTAGCATTAGCAGAAAGTGGAGTAATGACTGCTAAACAACAGAAAATGTCATTATTCAAATATAAATGATGTTAATTACAGAGGTAGAACAAACGCACCACATAGGAAGTCTATATATTCAATATTGTATTATTCACGAGTCCATGTGATTTAAATTATAGGTCATAATTTGTAAAACTTAAACAGCTATTCATGTTACCACAGAGAGAAACATCTTGAACATGAAATGCTCTTGCCCCTAGTCAACCACCAAAAACACTTTATGGCAGCTATCTCTCACTGAATTACATAAGAACACTATAAATCAAAATCACAAATGATAAGAAACTGCCAAGAGAAGCAGAAAATAAATGTAACAGCTGTCTCCATTACAGAATCAGTGCACGAAGCAAACAGAAAAACTTGACAAAATGAATACAATTTAGAGAAAGACTCCTTTCATACTACTTCCTCTAAAGTGACAGCTTTGTCACTGAAAACCCCAAATGCACCTGGAAGAGTTGTGACAATATTCACTACGACATTTTTCACAAAAGCCAGCATTTCTAAATCTCACATAGAGAACACAACTAATGAACCAATGGGACTAGAAAGAAAGAGAAAAAGAAAACACTGAATGTTTGCAATCTCTGTGGTGGTTCCAATCACACATTTTATCAATTTAAATTCCTGGATTAGACAAAACAGCAGTAAGTATATATAAATTTTGTACAGCAAACAAAACCACACTCTATTTGTTTTGCAATACCTGGTTGGCTGTGATAAAGGAGTTCAGCGTCAGCAAGTCCAAATCAGATCACTTTTATAGCATGTTATAAAAATGCATCTTGAAAGCAGCTCTCCCTTCACAGGCTACAGATATGATCCTAGTGCAATTTGTCTATTTGTGCAATTTTGCTAGTGGTGGCAGCAAACCACAAATACCTCTTATGAGAAAAAAGAAAAAAAACAACACAAAAACCCAAACCCCAAACCTTAATTGGTGTTTCTCCTGTGAAAACAAAAGCTGATTAAGCTTTTGGTGCCCAAGAGTCAACAGTTCAGTGATGCTAAGCATTAATGCATGCTGTTTACTCTCAAAGATTTTACTGACTTTATTGAATTGTTATAGACCTGTCTTTGCCTTCAATAGATAGTTCAGAATTTTCTTCACATTTCTTACCCTTTGAAACATTTAATATGAAGATTTGCCCAGGTGACCTCCAATTTAGATGAAACACACAACAAGAGAGAGTGAGCAGAGATTTGAAAAAGGATATGGACACAAATCCTCTCAGGTGCAGGCAACAGTGCTTTCAGAGAGACAAAAAATAACTGTGGCTAATTCAGTTACAGTTATTTAATGTAATGTAATTCTGTGCAGTCTTGTTAATTTAAGCTCCTTCCTTTTGAAACCATGCATCGCTAAGTTTTTCTTATATGCTGTTGGGCAAGGACCTTACAAACAGGTGTTTCTGTGATGGCCTTCCTTCTTTTTTGAAGGGCTGAAATTATTCATACATGCTTCTGGTGAACTAGAAGGTTAAACTGAACCTAGAACTATAGCAAAAGGTGATCTCCAACACCCTCTTGAGTTTTCCTCCTTAGCAGCAGCAATGCTTTCAAACTATTTTGAGCTTCATTCCCAAATTGAGACAGATGAACTTTTCTTACATAGGTGAGAAATCCACACAACAGAACGCAGTTACTCTTATGACCTTCACAGGGAAGATGTGGGAAGAGGAGACATTTTACCATCTGAACCTCTTCTAAGCTTTTCTCAGCTGCAGTAAGGGACCTTTAATCGCATTTTCAAAATGGTTAGCAAGGTGGTAGAGGCAGGCTGGCTCAGAGTTTGTTCTCCAGTTCTGTTCCCTGTAAGTCTGACATGTAGTTTTGTGCTTTGTTAGACTGCAGTTATCCAGTTATAATGCTGATGTGAAGTATCAACTGTAGGAACATGCAATACTTACACCTGTTAATACAACTACCCCCTCCTTTTCTGGAGCAAAGTATATGATGGCCTTTGAAAAGAACTAAGAAAGGGTGCTTTGAAAGTCAATGAAATTTAAACTGGAATTCTAGTAAATAGATAGGAATTCAGTTTTACGTTTTTTGTCCTATTCTGTTTATCTAATGTCTTTTGAAAACTGTAATTGTAGCAGACAAAGATTATAGTCTTGCTTCCCTTTCAGAATCATAGAATAGTTAGGGTTGGAAAAGACCTTAAAATCATCTAGTTCCAGCCCCCCTGCCATGGGCAGGGACACACACACACAGTAAAACATACTCCTTGTAAGAAATTAGTATGTTTTAATGCAGATGTTCAGAGTTAGACTAGCTCAGCGCTTGCATAAAAATGTTTCTCAAATACCAATGGAAAAAAAAGGCAAAGAAAAGTATACAGTTTCCTGAATGACAGAACATAAAACCATAGTATTATGGGTGTTATGGGTAGATAACTTCCTAATCCTTGCTGGCTCTTGCAGCTAAGGGTACTTCTACTTTCATCTTCTCTGCTTGTACCCCCTTAGCATCTGCTTCTACAGGATACAGGATCAGAAAAACAGAGAGAGCCCTTTAAAGACAGAAAATCTCACTTAGTAGTCCAGGCTAGAGGGGGCCTCCAGCCCTTTACAATTTGCATGAAATAAAAAGGCAATTAGTGGGATATCTATTTTAAAAGCATTAATTCCAGAAGACATAATTGTTCTCTATAAATATATCCAGGAATATATATCAGAAATTAGAATAGTGATTTGAAATTAAGAACAAGGCTCCAGAATATATGGATATGAATTAACAGTGTATAATTTTAGGATAGAAATAAGACAAAAGATTAAACAGTATTAGAGGTGGAGGACAGCATAGGGCTCTACTGGAGACTCTCAAGTCTGAATGCAAATAAACTTCAGACTTAAAAAGATGATATTTATGAAAAGGATTATAATCTATAGTTACTAACTGTAGCAGGGGACTAGATTTACAGCCTCGAAGATTTCTGCTGGCTGTGTTTTCTAAAAACTCTCCAACATTACAGCAAGCTGTTCAAGCAGAGCCATAAACTGGTTTTTTTAATATTCTTTATTCATATATGATGAACATACTTCATTATAAAAAACAATTCTGCTTCCAATTGCTTTAAATCAAACTAATTTTTCAAGCTAATATACTATTTCTTTAATATTCATTCACTTTTTTTCTAATTGGAAGAAAAGAAAAAAAAACTTTTAAAGAAGAGAAGATGGACCACTATCATCATTGAAAGGTTTTATTTTTTTCCAAGATGGATTTATAGTAGTTCTAATAACATCATGGGACTTGAATAGAGACTTGAAACATAACCGGAGTCTAATTCTGGAATAAGAGAAATACATTTTATGCTAGAACTTCTTAGAAAACCCATAAAATCTCTGAGCTTTCCGAATACATATCTTGTTTTCCCAAGACCACAGAGTGTCCAATGTTATAGGAGACCATTGCATGAAACTCAGTCTCTGGGCAGGAAACAAATTAAGGTGTCTTTTATCTATCACACATGCCAGGCCTGTGAAAACTCATTGAATTTAATGATAAAAATTTTTAAGTCCACACTTTTTTCACCAAACCATAACAGCTGAATTGACATAAAAATTCTTCACAGACTTAGATTTGGCCATTTTAACCTAAGAACAGAGCAAACAATATATTCTTGTTTCAGGAATGAAAGAATGAAGACCCTGCAAATGCAGTTCACAGTCTTGCTGCTAAGAGCCTTGTCCAATGATGCACAAAGTAGTCCTGCACACTAAGTTCCACCAATCCATATTCGGTCTCTTCTGTAAGCATTTATTAGGGGTTATGAGTAAAAGTTTCTATTACGAGGATAAAATTGGTGTTAAAGGAACCAGGAGATAAGAAGCCATGTGTGGTTCAAGAGGCAAAGGGCAAAAGCTGAAACACAGGAAGTGCTGTCTGAACATCAAGAAACACTTTTTTGCTGGGAGGATGTTTGAGGACTGGCGCAGGTTGCCCAGAGAGTTTGCAGAGCCATTCATTAGAGACATTCAAAAGCCATCTGGACACCATCCTGGGTAACCAGGTCTGGGTGGCACTGCTTGAGCATGGTGATTGGACCAGATGACTTCCAGAGGTCACTTCCAACCTCAACCATCTGTTACACACACTGGTTTGCTTTTAAAAATCCTATGATATGAAATATTGGAGAAGTGAGAAGGGAAGAAATAAAAAGAAAAAAAAAGGTAACATTCTTCCTTCTGGAAAGACAAATATTCAGGAAATACAACAGTTACAAATAACTTCAAGAAAACCAACTTTTCAGTACTTTCTGTATCCACATAGTGTTGTGCTTTTTTCTCACAGGGGACTCCTGCCTCAGGTACAGACTAGCCACTGATCGTTTAAGGACTTGTGGTTATGCAGGAAATTAAGTGGTTCTTCTAGGCACCATCTGTCATTAAACATAAACACTGGAGTCTGACAACATCAAATATTACCAGATTAGTTTCCCAGGATCAACAGATTTGAGTTATTAAACAATTATCAGCTACCATCCATCCATATTTTGTCTATATTTATTTAATATGAACAGCTGATTTCTTATAAAAACTTTCACTTTCACCAAGATTCTTCACTGCGTTTTGTGGAAAAAATAGCAAAACCTTTCAGACTTGTAGGATAAGTGTTGGGCCACACAAAGATGTTAAACAGTTTAACAGATTTATCAATTTAGGCTTACAGATATGAGAAATACCAACTTAACTAAACAGAAAATGTTAATGCACAAAGTTAACCTGATCGGTTAAGTGCGCAAGTAATATTTTAAATTACTTCTTTAGGCAAAAAACCATGGGAGATTAAACTTAATATCTTTGTAAAATAGCATGAGGCAAATAAAATTATTAGCTATAGAAATGATGTAGTAAGGATTTTAAAAATTATTTGTAATAAAACTTTAACCGGAGTTGCCTCGAAGTTTCTTATTTTTACAGGGCTCAGGCTAACAGCAGTTTATAAAAATTGTTTGGAACCTTGTGTGCTGTTCTATAGGCTATTCTCAGTGCTCCCCAAAACAATTATAATAAACTGAAACAATTTAACTTCAGTTTATCCTCAAACACATACAGCCTGGAAAAATGTAAACATATCTCTCTCTAAACCCTCAGGAGCACAACAAATAATTTAAGCTCCTGTTCCCAACACTCTTTTTTTTAAAATAAGTTTTTCCCCACACGGTGCTTCTATTGACTTACTCTTTTCATTTTAATATTCTGCATTTGCAGAGATGTTTTCTTTACACTAGTGAGCAGATTTTATCTGGAAAACAAGTCATAAAGCATTAACAATGTTTTCTTCAGAGTGATACATATCAAAATTTCTTCTGCATTTTCAAGAAGAGTTTAAAAACTGATCTTTTCTTTAATTGACATGATGCTATTCTTTATTTTACACCAAGCATGCCTCTCTGGTCATGCAAATGCAGGATTAGTTTACTGTTGTCTAATATTACTACTGACAGGAAGTAACCAGATGTAGAACAGCAGTTTTAAAATTTAAAATCTGTTTTCTAGTCAGTGCCAAATGCAAAAAGTATTTATCACTCTTTGACATATTAATAAGTTAAGTTTTGCCACCCATTTTACTTAAATTAAAACCGCAGTTGTTCTGCTTCTGGTGCCTTGATAATTCTGCGGCTGTATTGTTAGTTTGTAGCGCAGGTCTGGTGGCTTTCAAAAGATGAAGCCAATAAGATAAGCCTGGGAGCTTATTTTCTCCACATTTATAACTTTAACTGCCACTTTACCTGGAAGTATTAGAGCAGACAGTTCATTACTACCTGAAAAGGGGCACTACATTGTATGTGAGGAGGTCATCTGAAACAGATAACTTTTAAAGGTCATTCACAAAATGAATTTTGCTTTGCTGAAAGTCTTTCTCCCTGGCACAGTAAAAATCTTATTTTAACAGCAACTGTAAAAGTTGTGCAAGTAGAAATAAGAGATTTCAGCCACCTTTGCCTATTTTCACTCTGCCAGGAATTTACTTTTCCTCCATTTGGGAGAATACTGGATGATGGTGGTGTTAAAAGTTTCTTTTCTCTGGATCATCATCTGAGTGATGAATTGATAGGTTCTATGATTTTGTTTCATTTTTACTGCTCATTTTTATAAATCTCCTGTTACATGTATTATTTGATAATGGAAAAGATTTTTTTCTTTAGTTCTATAACACTAAGGAGTGCGATTTGTGGATGTTGCAGACTCAAAAATTGACAGATATGCTGCAAAATAACACAATAAGGGACATTTCCTTAGTGTGTAACTTCAGCAATTTCCCCCATTTTTTCCTATCTCAGGCTATGGGAAATTTATGGAATGACAGATCACACCTGACATTCAAGCAAAAGCATGCAGCCTCCTTCCTCCCTTCCCTCACAGCCACATACATTCGCATATTTTTTGTTTCATTGGATTCCAGATCTTTAATCCTTCCTGTCTAATAATGGCACTTAACTAAAATATCTAGCGAGTGTTGGTCCTTAGCAACCTGTATAGTCAATAAAGACACTTCCAGAGCATGATTCAGATTTTTCCCATTATCTTCCTCAGTCCTTTTTCAAGACCAGCTACATAGAAATCTGGGCCAACAAATAGGGACTGGCTAGATCTGGACAACAGAGTCAGGAAGGAGAAAATGTTCTTATGTATTCATGTGCTACCTTGACAGGACACACAATATGCAGAATCAAATCAACTTTAACCTGTTCCAGATACGCCAAATGCAGCATCTCTACTTTAGATACTTACCAATTGTGGGAAAGGAGGCAGAAAGGCAGAGGACAGTTTAATGTAACCAAGGATTGTACTTCAGGCCCTACACAATGCATGCAGTGTTTTAGACAAGCAAAAAGGCAGCCCAGCCGACTGAAGGGGAAGTATGATGAATCACAAATCGTGAATGGCAGGCTCTGCAGAGTCAAGTTGGTACTGCACTCTGCCATTATGTTTAAGGAGCAGTATGTATTAACCAACATAAATGTAGGTTTCTGGGGCTGGGATGCAGGGTGAATTTCACTTATCACTGATCAACAGTGCCAAAAGCCTTGGGACAGTGGATGGTGTTTGATCTCTATGACAGTGCTAAACTGGCTGCTACAAGTAGCCAGTGAAATGGTCAAGAAGCCAAAGAAGCCAGAGAATCACTTCCCAGACAGCTCTGAAATCTGGAAGAGCATGTCTGGATCAAGACAACTCCTGATCATATCATATAGATAGTATAGTGTAGCAGGTCTCAGGTGTTACATATGGATGCAGATTTCTTCGAAAACATCCAGAAAAGCTTCTGCCTGATCTATATGATGAACTTGGGAATTCTCCAATTGGACATCTCCCAGTTTGGAGCATCTGGATGCTGCCTGTTATTTCCTGGCAGGCTCTACCTGAGCACTGTTGTCTAGCCCGCTTTGCAGTTTGATTTGACTCACGCTTTCACTCTTTGGTCTTTCTGTTTGCAAATTCGCTTCCTTGCTCTCGTGGCCTGTATTGCACCTGACCAAGAAATGGCACCTCTGTGCCTTTCCAAGTGTTGCAATAAGCCTGTTCATCTTCTGCCAGCATGTCAATTAGAGGCTAGAACACAGTATCCCCTCAGACTCCCTTGCGCACCCTACTTAGAAGAGATTTTTCTGTGGATTATCTGGACAGTAGCGGTGACATTACCAAATGCCTAAGGTACCCATCTCGATGCCTGTCATGCCAAAAGCAGGTAGCTAATGACCATTGCCCTGGGACAAAACCCTATGGAGATATTACTGAAATTCAAGTGAATTTTGAGCATTTCTCCTACCTGCATTACGTGAAGCTTTGGCAAAGGACAGATGTTACTGCCACAACCTAAGAGATATTTGGAACTACGAAATGCTAAAGTTTTGGGTAACTTTAAAGCTGACTGGTGTCTACAGGTCACAAAGTACCGAATAGCTGGATTCCATCAGTTTCCACTGTGTGGGTTTTCCTGTATAAGGTTAGAACATTACCACTTCAAAACAGAAGTGCCAAAATCTCTCTCAGATGTTCATATAATGATTTGAAAATGAGATGAAGAATTGTAAACTGGAGAATGTCTTATCTTGTTCTATTTCCACTCATATTTCTAAACAAGTGTATGCATAAGCTTTCAGTATGCACACAGAATTCTATGAAGAATTTTTTTTCTGTGTACAGATATTCATGCAATATATATTCTGTACCACGGGCAAAGTAGGGAACGAAGTCATAACAAGAATTTATCTTTAATGCAAAAAACTCTGCCTAAGGAAATGAACAGACCCTTCATCTTAACAGCACAAAGCCTTTTTGTTTCCAAGTACCTCTGATCAAAGTCTTGTAGCTTTTACAGAAATAAATTAGAGACAAAATCTCTTGGTCTCTGTCAATTTAAATAGCTGTAAAGAAAAAAAAACTGCAATTTTTCATTTCTCCTACTGTCCAGAAAAATTACACACAGTCGACATTATACCCACCACATAAAGAAATCAGGTCTTATGAAGGAGGTCTTATGACACATGATCAGAAAACCCAAGTATTCTACTACCTTAGCATAAATTTGATAGGCCCAAGTAGAGTTAAAAGGTGATGTTCCATTTAAAGGTGATGATCCCTTGCATGACAGCATTTATTCATGTTAGCAGAGGAATATCTACCCCACAGTATATGTAATAGGCCTATATGGACAGATATGCCTATCTAAAGAATTCTTTCAGAACAACCACACACCGTGATGCATGAAGACGTTATTAGGGCTTTAGAATTGGCTGCTTACAGTATTGCATGTCTAATTTTTTGCACAGCATGTCATTAACATGTGACAAATTTTTTCTATGCATAAAGAGAGAGCGGGTCCTTATTCCACACCTGAAATCAGAAGATCCTATTCAAAATACAATCTTATATCTTTCTTGTTCCCTCAAACCAGCACTCAGCGATCAAAATCAATGCCCAAGGACAAGAGTAAATTAGAAGCTACCTAGTTCACTACCTTGGGAATCTATCTTAGCCTCTAGTCAAAAATTACTTTTAAAAGTTTCAGGAATACAGTGATCACACTGAATAGCCACATAACAGACTTTTCAGTCTCAATTCCTAATTTCCTCTTTCCTCTCCTTTTTGAGCAAAATGGAGTGTCTGAGAATTCTGATGGGATTATGCTGACTTGAGTGATTTAAACCTATTGCTTCCTGAAATAATTTCTGATGGTGACACAGTGTAAGAAACCAGGATAACATAAACTTTGATGGAAGATTCTCTATTTACTTTTAGAATGCAAACTCTACTTTATGAACCAATCCATTGTCTTGTCATATGTGAACAATGTTATGTTAGTTATGCTCATGTGCAATTGCAAAACATACATCTTTTGCCAAGAGTTCTATCTCTTTTCTGGCAAGAGGTTACTACAGAAAGGTTGAACTGCTTAAATCATGGCCAGTCTCGGTCCTAGTCTTAGGCTGTGTTTTAGAATCATATAATAATTTTCTCTTCAATTAATTAGTAAGGCACATTGCTATATTAAATCAAAAAATGTCTCCTCACTGTCAGACTAACCATGACATTGTACTGTCACTCTTAAGCAATAGAATTTTGGGGAGTATGAGATGTGACCTAAAACTTGCTTCTTTGGCATATTAAATAGCAATTAATAGCCAAGAACTACACAGATAGTTTAAATACAAACCCTTAAGGCATAGAATCAATTAAAATGTTCATAACACCCTCTGAATGACTGCTTGCTTTCTTATACATTATATTTGTGAAACAAGAGGAAAGACATTCTGAAGAGAATATGACAATATCCTAATGCGTATTTCCTACAATTACAGAATCCAGGCTGTCAAACAAGATACCTAGCAGTTTGAGAGATGAAAGGAAAAAAGATGGTGCGAGTGTGGGTATGCCAGTACCACTGCAGGTTAATTCTTCTTCAGTATGCATGGTTTAGATATTTAGACACACATCATTGACTGTGTTTAATTTTTACAACATTTCAATAATATTGAGTGGTACTTAACTGCGGGATTTGGCGTTTAAATGCTAAAAGATCGTTACTTGTTGTCTTGGAAACCTGGCAGTCTTATTGTTGAATTTTCTATTTACTGTTATTTAAACTCCAAGACATTCAAATAAAATAAGAGTTTACATTGACCTTTGTCTCTTGCTTTGAGTTCTAGAAATAAATGTGCTCAAGTTTCCAATATTCTTGAACAACACAACATTGATAAAATAAACTCACTTGACTGAAGCTCTTCTATTACCATGCTGTTGTTTCCCTGGTTCCCACTTCCCCGGCTTTCAGAAGAGTTCTGAAATACCCAGACTTTACAGCCCAAATACCATCAGCTTCCCCATTCTCTTCCAGGTAACTTATTTAGCAATGGTTTCACATTCCATTTCTATTTTTTCATGTTTAAGAGGGAAAAAATTGCTTAGACATGTATAGATTGGGTCAGCATTTTTCTGGTAAAGACAGCACAGGAATATTGAAAAATTTCTGAGACTGCAGTAGTTTCTGACAAGCAAACCCTTCAATATCAAGATCTCAACACACTTGTTGGAGCAAGTCCAGAGGAGGGCCATGAGGATGATCAGGGGACTGGAGCACCTCCTGTATGAAGACAGGCTGAGA
>WYDI02035091.1:0-10828 GCA_009867235.2 Psittacus erithacus
CTGATCATCCTCGTGGCCCTCCTCTGGACTTGTTCCAACAGTTCCATGTCTTTTTTATGCTGAGGACACCAGAACTGTACACAATACTCCAAGTGAGGTCTCACAAGAGCATATGTTCTATGTCTTGTCACAGTGAACTTTACATTTTACAGAACACTAAAAGAAGTGACTTTGCTAGATGTGAAAATGCAAGAACTTATGAAACTAAAGTACATATAAATAACTTGGGGTAACACCTATCTGTTCTGTAGTTTTTGTTTTGGATCAATAATCCATGCCTGATATTTTTTAAAATGGACACTATTAAAAGTTACAGTTTCTTCTTTTACTTTAATCAGGAGTTTTTTTGCATGTAGGAAAAACTACTGCAGTTTTTAAAATATCAAACCCAAAGCATCAAACTTGTACAAGAAAGACAAAAGTATTAAGATCTCTTATTCTATATAGGTAGCATATAATAAAATATTGAGGTTTTCATCAATCAATATTAAATAAAAAATAAACAGAACAGTAGCTGGGAACCAGCAACAGAGAACAAAATATATTTATCAATCACTGAAACAGAGAAGAAATACCCCTATAAATGACTTCTTTTGGATCTCCATTATACTTGAAGATTAGAAGGGACAGAAAGATCTAATGTTGTCCAGGAAACTGAAGAAACTGTCAGTAAATGCAAACAGACAACTGGAAAAACACAGCACACTGAAAGAGTTCCTTCTGAACTGAGGAAAAATAAATTTCCGATGACTATCTGCATTAGATTTTTTCCAGGAAAGAGCCTGTCGTGGATGCAAAGGTTGCTAGATAGTCCATTCACAAACCAGATGTCTCTTCTCCCTTGAGTCTGTAAATTTTGGAATGTGTTTTGTCCTCCATCTACATTCAGGACTCTGACAATATCAAAGGGAGTTCCGCAGTCTGCATCAGAGGGAGGCAGCCTGAGCTAGCAGCTGGCACAGAGGACTTGGACAAAAGCCTAAGTCCACTAAGTCAATCGCAAAACCCTCATCACCCTAAGTGCAAACTAGAAATTGGTGCCCAAATTATTACTTTTTGAGGGGCGGGCAATGTTTGGATTAATTACTAGATGAAAGATCAGGTCATAGCATGACAGTAGAAATACCACTTCACTTTCTGATGATTTAGTGCTCCACTTTTCAGTTTAGCGTGTTCTTTCATCTCCACCTCAGTGAACTGGTTTTAAATTCATAGGTGAGGAAGCTTATGTAACTGTGACTATCTAGATCTCATGAGTATTTGCAGTAAGAACTGACTCACCAAGATGTGTACATGTGTGCACGCCCACATGCACATGTAAACCTGTCTGTCCGTCATTATTGTTTCATCCTAGCAGATAGAACTGCAGGAATAATTCTTTACAAATCCAAAGTCTTTCTCCATTTTCAAATTATTGATTAAAATCTGATGGAATGTAAATATGGACTTCCTTTTTTAAAGGTAATAAATGAAAGCTGGTTTAGTAAATGGTAGTTCACTTTGCCTGATATCAATATACTGCTTTTAAGATTGATGAAGACTTAATGCTGTATATATTTTCTCTTTAAGAGCAAGATGCTGAAATCATGAATGAAGGAAGCAATCTTGTAGTATACCTTAAAAAAAGAACCATGAGCTATTCTTCACTATGAAACACAGAGGGAACTACAGTAAGTACAATGAGAAAGTAACAGACAGAGAACAGCAAGAGAAATAACAATACTATTCAAAAAATCAGAAAAATGCTGAATAATCTGTTAGCTTTGCTATCAATGTATAGGGGAAGATTACCAATACAGAAATATGCCTTCCTTCTTTGATTTCAGGAGATCCGAACATACGTTCTTTAAGCTGCCAAAATCCTGGCCAAGATGAAAAAAATTCACAGCAATACTCAGGCACACTTAATGAATAGATAATATACAGAAGTTGTAGGCATTTCTGTGGAAGATCATGGAAAACAAAAAGGTAAGGAAAGAGGAAATAAATAATATACTATTCTGTCAGCTTCAACAAGAGTTATCTCAGCTCACAGTCAGCCTATATTTGGTCTTTTACTTTGCATTGCACATTTGAAGTACAATGTAAACATAAAACAGTTGGTAAGATACAATAACCTTAGTGCAAAAACATATAATGCACCTAAAATAATTCCTTATCTTTCTGTAGTATGTTTTTAACTTAATAAAGTAAAAATATATGCAAAAATATATATCAACACTAGGAATTTGCAACACAATCAAGATATACTTCTCTCATTTCTATTGTAAGTATACATATATAACACTTCAAATTGCAAGTAACTCTTAAAGTGCAAACACCATATAGTTTTGAAACTTAAAGTACTACCATGCATATAAATCAGCAAACCACATATTCCTCTGCTGAAGAAACTCACAGACATATGGGGTAAGGTCATCTAAAGGGACATGGTAAAAGATTAAAAAGGAAAAAAAATCAAGGAGGAAAACTGCCAATGTTCTTTCCAGCCAGGTTCATTGACTTACGTAAGACTACACTAGTATAACAGGGATCCCTGCACAGTGTGTCTTAGGAACTGGGATTTTTTTTTCCTCTTTTAAAATGTCTTTTTACAGATCTTACTAGAATAGTCCATTTTCAAAACAAACTGGTTCAAGACATAATCTGTCACTGAATACATATACATGTGTTTCAAAACATTACAAGTATATGTTGCTAGGTTTACAGAATCCAGAGTTCATTGTGTGCCTAATTATAGGTCAGGATTTATCAGAAACAATTCTTATGTATAAGTATTATATAACAATTTGTGCAGCACTTTCTGGTATTTTGGGTTCGTACATGCAGGGTAACATTTAAGAAAAAGTAGATGTAGAAGTGCTGAAAGATGAAATAAACCAAAAAAAGGAACTATTAGCATGTAATCACTACATTGAAAACCTTTACTGACTCAACCTCTCAGGTGGACTCCTTTCATCAACATTTTCAGGACACAGTTTTAAAAAAAAATTATTCACATGCAATTTTGGGACCTGAATTCAAGAGAACAAAACATCTGAGAATAATGGGAATGGAAAAAGTACAGTAATTCTGTGAAATAAGTCAATGAATGTTTGCTTTGCAGTACTTACAACAAGGACATTTAGTTTTCAAGAACATTAACCTGTGTTACTGGCACTGCAAAAATCTAAAGAGAAAGGGATTCTGTAAACATGGATTCTGTAAACTAATGTTTTGGTTTTTTTTTTCATTTTAACACTTTGATCCAGAGGACAGGTTAATATTCTATTATACAACTAAAAGTGAGAGAATGCTCTTATAATTAATTGGATTTATTAATTATCAAAATTCCTTTCACATTTTCAAGTTATCTCACATAGCATGAAACCCTTCTCTAGACTGACGGTGGAATTTTTGACACTTACAGTCTAAATCTGAAATTGTCATTGAGAACATAGCATATTATCAGACTATGAACAGAGATAATGTACTTCCCTTGCCTTTTAGTTCTTCGTATGTCAGCCGAGTGTAATTTACCTACTGATTTCTTTCTGAGACTCAAATAACTGAATCACAAAAATTTTGAGCTAAGTTTTGCCCCTTACTTCCTTTGTGACTTCAGACATGGCACTTAATCTTTCCTTACTCCATTTCCCCCTGGTAAAAATGACTGCTGTTCTCCACCCTTACATATCTGATACTGAAACATGTGCTAACTTAAAATAGTGTGCTGCAGACCAAAGATATGTTCATGTAGAAATACCCGAGCCTAGCTTTAATGCAGGTATCTTGGGTGTGGCAAGCACCCTAATTATGACTGCATGGATAGAAGTCTCCAGTGAAGAACACGTAAGCCAAAATTTAGAGTGCTGCAGTTTCAGTGTCATAGGTACTTTAGCTAAATTAAACAAAAAAAAACCCCAAACAAACAAACAAACATACAAACAAACAAAAAACAACCTGATTAGGTCATCACATGCATAAATAAATAGCAAGTATACAGATACCTGGAAAGAAAAAAAAAAAAGGAGCATAATGAAATATTTCTAAGAAGGCTGCAAGAAACATGATGTGGAATAAAGCGTTATCAAAACCAGAAGGCTATGACTAAAAACCAGGAAACTCCTCTACCATGGTAATGGCTTTACCCTTAATATACAAATATGTATGTAATGAAAATGTTCTCTGGAAAATTTTTGTGCAATTTAGGTTCAGACGGTGCCATTCTAACAGCAAAATTAGAGAAGGCTGCACATATGAGCAGAATTTCCTTGTAAGGAAAGCTCCAAGGGCAGGGGATAAATTAACTCAGAAGTTACTTCTGGTTCTGCAGATTTCACTAATTAACAAGATCTTTGCATACTAAATTTTCACAGTCAATCTGCTAATGTTTCTTTTTTTCTTCCCTTTTTTTCTTTTTTCTACTGCATCTGACATCACAGCTAATCATCAGAACAAAACTTCAATCTACATCTGACAATCATGTAGGCTGGCAGATAATGTAAAGTATATTCTAAGAAAACCAACCCCCTTACCCTTTTTTTTTTCTTTCCAACATTTTATCATCTTTGCCTGGGAAAATAGAAAGGTGCTTTTACAAACAGAAAGCTGAATTTCCTATCTAGTCTGACTGCGAAGTCAACCTTCTTACATCTGCCTTAACAATAAAAATTAGCTTTTCTTTTTCATCTTAGCTTGCAAAAAAAAAATATTAAATGTATCAGAAGGTTTAGGGCATTTTGTTGAAAACTGTAATTTCCAACTTCAAAATAAGAGGAAATACAAAGTAATTAGTTATAATTGCATTGTTTCACATCAACTGAAATTAAGTGGTAAATATTTGAAGTAATAACAATTAATAAATAAGATAGCTTCCAAACTGCTGTTTCCATGGAAAATCTGCATAAAAAATCTAGTATAAATCCCGATTTAAACCTAACCAAGTTAAACACTGCAAATTACCTAGAGTCCAATTAAATGTGACAAATGAACACTTGACAGATTTCAATTCCAATTCTATTTCCTCAGAATGTTCCATTAATATTGAAGATTACATTATCAGAATTTGAAAATACAATTATGCTTAGAATAGCTAAAATACAAGTGGACTTCAGAATCAGATCACAGAAACCTCTCACTCAAACGTCAGATACTATATATATGAAAGAACAAAAGTATATTTCATCCTGTTCAGTCATTATTTATAGACTAATGTTAACAAAAATGTTTGGAGGCAGATGACATGACACTGATGAAATTTTGTTTTTAAAATGTGAAAGGAAAAATCAGGAGTCTGTACAGTATAATTTTCATCACACTGTCACCCACCTTTCAAAGGTCTCCGTTCACGGTTTTACAAAGAAGAAGGAATTCCTGACTAGTCTATACAAGTCCCACTATAAAATTATTTCTTTATGGCAAATTTGTTTTCATTCATGAAATAATGCATCTATGAGAGGTCGGTGTTTCTATCCTATCTATGCGATACTATTTTTTTAAAAGCTGAACACAACAAATTCATCCTACCAAATATGAAGTATCATATATAAAATAAAAAAAAACAACCCAAAACAATGTCTAAACTGCTTTAACTTTTAGAATCCAATACTAGTTTTTGCATCACCACAAAATCTGGTTTATTTTTTTACACTGTTCAAGTAGTCTTCATTTTCAATTACACTTCAGTAAGTGTGATGATTTCACTGGCTACCAAATATATTAAAAATGATGTTCAGTTGTGGCTTTACAATTTTGCCTATATGGTTCAGGTAAACTCCATGTTAGCATACTTTCTGAACTTAGAATTTAATGTCTAGTTATCTACTACACTGCGATATGTCCAGTGGAATTAACAAATTTTTTAGTTTCTTACCTTAACTAAAAAATCTCACTACAAAAAAGACAGTAAAATAATCATCCCAATTCAGTCACAAAGTTTAGATTTTTTTTCTGACATTTTTCTAGTAATACCAGTATGGCTTTCTTCCCTATCCTCATACCCAGAAAAATTAAATGTAGAAATATATTCATATAAACAATCAAGGAGAAAATATAGACACACACTTACACACATACATAGCCTAATATATCCTCTTTTTAGATGGATAATACCATCTTCCTTTGTTGGTCAATTAGTCATTTGCTGTTGGGATATACATTACAAGCATATATAGACTGCTGTAGCCACTCTTCAGTCATACATACTAGATTATTTTACCATGGAGAATAACATACTTTTATTAGGTTAACATGCCTATCTCAGGAAAGACAAAAACCCAAAAACAATTCTCCAGTGCTGTTAATCTCTGAAAAACTAAAACATGCACTTAGCCAAACTAATGCATTCATTCTATAACAGAAAATACACTGCCCTTCTTGCATACACACACCAATTCCGATTGGATTAGCAAAACCATAATTTCTTTGGTTATCAAAAGTCTGTACTCTCTGGCATACAATAATTTATGTTAATGTTTATGGGCAAATGAAAAGACACTTAAGTCAGTTTTTAGATTAAGGCCAATAAACGGAGAACAGTAAAACATTCAGGTTAATGGAATCCATTTCAAATTGTAAAGGTTTTTTTAAATTCTAAATAGTTTTACACAGAAAGGAAAACTTGAGATTTAAATTACTTTTCCTTTAAATAGCTGGAGAATTACTGTTGAATAAATAAGGATTCAGCATTTTCTCATTCTACATAAATAGATCCTGAATTTAGATGAGGTGTTCTAAAAGTACTGTACAAAACAAAGTGTGAAGAAAAGGAAAATAATGTTCTTTTCTAAACAATGACTTGACAGTGTTATTTTGAAAACAGTCTATAAAACATTTTTGGGGACAAGGGGATTCTCTAGAGTGGGGTTTTTAAATTTTACTTTCTTTTGCTGATGCTATCCATATTACATTCTGCGAAATTTCCTATGTAGTTTTTGAAGTAAAATTGGAAGGAAAATAGAATACATGTCCTTTATGGTCTTTTATCTAAAATGAAAAATATAGAATTTAATTCAGTGACCCTCTCCCCAACCCTTTATTTGTATTTTTCAATGTTTTAAGTGCTTTTGCAGTATAGTTTTTAAATCATGTAAAGAAAAGAAAGTGCTGGGTTTATTAGTAGTGTTATGTTCCATTATTTTGTGTATCTGCATTTTAACAAACTTTAAAATAAAATAATTACAATTTTAACTATTTAATTTATTTATTATTTGGACTGACCTTTCAAAAGTCTACTTAGTATCACTTGCTAGTGAGATTATGTGTGTGAATGTTGTGTTTGCCCCTACCATTTTCCATATGCTCTGCCTCACCAACACTGCCATCCGGCGTAGTCCTTTCGTAGTTGTCCTCTGGGAGTGGAAGGGCACCCAGTCTTGGCCCTGATGAACTCTTACTGCTTGGTGTTTCTGACTCCTCCAGACCGCTGTCATAGCAACTCTGCAATGACCCCTGATGTGGGTCCTGAGGCTGACTCACAACAGAAAACGTCACTCTACGAAATGGCTGCAAGAGAAAAGATTCTGAATGTCACTGAAAAGTTCAGTCTTCGAACAACTGATTCTCAAAACATGACTTAAGCAAACTAATATTTTAAAATTTACCAATTAAACATTTTTGTCTAAATTAAAGAAAAAACAAATACAGTCCTTAGAAAGCCACTGGACAGAGTATCTGTGGATTTTTACTGTGATACATGGTCCAGAACCTTCACACAGTTTTTCATAGCCTCCATTCAAATGGCTGCATGAGCTAAGAAAGCTGGTTTATAATTCTTCATGAATTCTTTTATAAATGATTTATAAATACAGTTTCTCTTTTACCTAATAGTAATAATTTGAATGGAGCTTATATCGGACTGCATAAAGGTGCTTGACAGTGCGTGTGTGCTTATATGTAATAATGTGTGGGTGGGTATAAATGCTCACCTGTAAACTATATTGTGGGTATTAACATCATAGCAGCACACCCATAAGCCTTTTATAAAATCACTTCCTGTGGTTTTGAAAGCTAGTTGACATGAAAAAGAAGAAAAAAAGAAGGGGGAGAGGGGGAAAGGGTTCAGTCTCTTAGCTCCTTTGCCATGAAGTTTGGTGCCGACAGGGTGTGTTGCCAGCTGACTTAATAAAGCCTTTAAAGTACTGTCAGCACAGCTGACATCAAATGCTTCCACTGGGACTGTGCAAACATAGATTATTAGAGATTTGTATTCATTCAAAATGACAGATATTACTATTGCCCTGGAAGCCTACATGCTGAACACTGGCACCAGTGAACATTCCAGGAAGTGGGAGAGTCAATCCTTCAGATTTCAGAGGACACTGAGGGCAGGCAGTATTTTCAGTAAGAAGCTAGAGGATTCACTTATGAATTTAAATACACTCAACCAGTAATGATACATTTCCAATAATTTAATGATAGATTTGAACTAACTTGCTGTTTGCAAGGCTATAAAACCACAGAGAAATACCTGATTTTCTAGAAAGCACCTTCTACAACAAACACCAATAGTTCCCTTTTATAAGACACCATGCAGGCTTTTGTATGTTTAAAATGAGAGTGCTGCCCACCTTTAAATTCAGATGTATTTCAAGCCCTATGTTACAATGAAACACAGGCATACATTGCCCCACCGCTGGTCAATCTATGGTGGAAGCTTGTATGTAGGCCAGATGGGGGAAAACAGCAACAACAAGCACTTATACAAGCCCTGAAGAACAGAAGTCCACATAAGGTGGTCCACAAGCAGAGGGGTGGGTGGAGTTTTAGTTAGAATTTTCATTTATTTTTTTTTTTTAAGGATGCAAAGTTTTGAGGATATATTCAGTGCTGGTGGCAAATAGTTTGGACTACAAATACAACATTAAGTCTTCCTGGCACAAGTAGATCAAAAGTTTATAAATGTGAGTGTTGATAGAACTATAAGAAGATTCTAAGGGAAAAATCATGGTATTCTTACAGTAAGTTTTTGACCTTTTAGAGTTTCTTTATATTCTTCATCTGCAAAGTGCTTTTATATCAGTTTAATTCAGAGCTTCATATCATATCTAATATAAGGAGAACAGAGGAGCAAAACAGAAGAACAGAGAGAAAAATAATGCAGATTCGAAGACCAAATTAAAATGGTTTATAGTTGCTGCTTCTTTCACTAATGCGGAAATAGTAGAAAGTATAGAGGAGGATTAGAATTGCTAGATTAAGACTCTATATCTACGATATGCATTATACCATTGCCGAGCTGCAAAGGAATTCTAAAAGCTTTCCTACCAGTTCTGAATCATGCCGAAAGGATAAAGCCCCTTTGCAGTGGTCGGTCCTGCAAAACATCCGCATCATTCATATTGTATTTTCATATTTCAATTAGAGCTTGTGTGTTGTGTTACTGCTAATTTACACCCAAACTAATTCCCTCAGAGAAATAACTAAATAAATGCAAAGAAAGGTAACAGAGCTATAGTTCTTTCTGCTTGTTTCCCAGGTTTTGTATATTTCTGTACATATGGCGTCTTTGAGGTGGAGCCTTTTTTATTCTTTTTTATTATTCTAGAGGTCTGTCTTGTACCTACCACCTTGTGCCTTTTGTCGTCCACCCCTGCTCACCACCTCCTTACCTGGCTGAGGGTTGTAATTTCCCTCCTTGGCCATTCCTAGTTTGAGGTTCTCGCTAGGATGACCAGCCTTGTAGCAAAGATATCATTGCCAGCTTTTTCAAGTGAATCCTATCTCTCTGCAGATTTCCTCAATCCTCCAAAAGGAGTCCATTTGTCTAAAAGTAAAATCACTGTCCCACAGACCTACCTGCTCCTTCCCAAGCCTTTCATTGTTGCAACTGAGGGGACACCATGAACTCCTATGTGCCCTTCACCTTGTCTCCTTAGAGCCGTGTAGTCACTCTTGGTATAGTCAGCATCCTCACAGCGTCACTAGTGCCCATGTGGGTAAGGAGCAGCAGATAATGATACAATAAGTGATCAAGCCTCAGGAGTAAGGCATCCTGCATCTGAACATCTGGCACACTGCAAACCTCAACCCCCTTAGAAGAGGGTTTCTCATGCTGAAGCTTCCTCAGGCAGAGTTTCCACTCTACTGTCTGCTACCAAGGCACTGACCCTATTTTGTAGCTACAAATCTGCAAGTGTAAAGAATTTTCTGCCCTGTGTTGCAAGACATGAGAAACCTACAGTCTTCCCTATCTTGTAAGTCTCTCCAGTGAGCACACTCTCTGGTTGTTCCACTTTCTATGCAGTCAGGGGTTCAGGCTGTGAGGACAGTAGATGGGGGTATATATATATGTGGATAAATGTATTGGTATATATACTATACTACTATGCTAAATAGTATTTAATGAAAATAAACAAAGAAATATGCCTTCTGATAAAATAGCCAGGTATGTAAGGAATATCCATACGCTAGTTCTTAATGGGAAACTGTATTTTTCTTTAAAGTAAGATCCAGTGTAAATCATACAGCTTTCCTTTGAAAAGACATGGTAAAATGTATTACTGTAGAATCACACAAGCAAGCAACAGTAATTTATACATTTTCCCTCATCTTAAATATTTAAGCATAATACTAAGTGTACTTAGTATGTACTTGTCCTGGGTTCAGCAGTAGCAGTCATTTTTATTCTTCGTAGTGACTGGTGCAGTGCTGTGTTTATGACTTTCGGTCTGGAAACAGTACTGATAATACTGATGTTTGTAGCTACTGCTTAGGATGTTTACACTTATCAAGAACTTTCTGAGCCTTATGCACTGCCCTGGGAGGAGGGAAAGCCAGGAGGAAGCAGGAGCAGGACACCTGACCCAAGCTGGCCAAAGAGGTATTCCATACCATAGCACGTCATGTC
>WYDI02035092.1:0-10705 GCA_009867235.2 Psittacus erithacus
AACATTACTGAGCAGCAGCTAAAAACATCGGTGTTATCAGCGCTGTTCCCAGGCCAAAAGTCAAAAACACAGCACTGTACCAGCTACTAAGAGGGAGAAAAAATGACTGCTACTGCTGAACCCAGGACTTAGAGTAAAGTTACAAGTGGCATGTAATGATATGCAGAAATTATCAAAAACCTGTCCAAGAGTAAGTCCATGACCAGTGTAATTACTAAGACAAGTAATTATGTCTAGTCTTAGTCATTCACCTGATAGGTATATCATCTTATTAAATACTCTGTATGTATGGGTTGTACCGTAGCTGTTCTCTTCTGCAGTATCAAGGTAAAGGTTAAATATTGTTTCAGGTTTTTAAGTCATAATTCAAGACTCGGATCATGCACTGTGACCCAAAGTAAAGATATCTGAATCTTGGCTGCCATCATCAGTATATTGCATTTTTTTTAATTGCTATTAATAGATGCGATCTGGAGATGTTTAAACCTAGTTTAACTCAACAGATTTCCACTGAAGTCAGTAGAAGTTTTCTTTAAAAAGACAAACAGAACTTTCAGTATTTGACCTTCAGTTTTTATTACTTTTTAAGTTTATAGGGTATTATATAGTTATGTTTTGTGACAGCTCCTAACTCTTTAGGCAGCTCCTGCATTCTTCATGGTTAAGGGTGATAGTATTTTGACGACATCTAAAATGTAACGTACATATGCCAGAGAAAGGGTTAACTGTGTTCTCTCCTACTGCATTCTTTCAGTGTTGCTAAAAGGAAATATAAATGCAAACAGTTGCAATTTCTTTATGTTAATGTCAGAGATAATAATTTTGGACCTTTTCCAAACATTGATAGCAATCTTACCATTGATTTCTTCAAGCTTTGCTTCAGTTCTTCAGAGAAGCTGAGGTTTTCCTTTATTTTTTGGACATTCATCATAATTCTGAAAAAGTGCATTGCACTTCTTGCCTCCTTCCTGAGCACTGATAATCTCTGGTTAATGGCACCATTTAACAGGTTGTCAGCATGATATTGTTTTCCACTACCATGTGAGTCAGGCAGTGATTTTACAGTCTTAATCTATCCACTTTTACTTGCATAAACTAAGTTTACTGGCATTCTTCATTCATTTTTCATTTGTAGTATTTAATCTTATGACAGATATGTAGTCTATACCTAGCCATGTGCAGAACTTACATGATTGGATGAAAATTGGTGGCAACACCACTGTTGTTATTCAATAGCCCAGTGATTGGATACAAACAAATTGGATAGTCCCTCCTGTAGTTGATTTGAACCCATATCTTCAACAGTAATTCATTACTTATATTCAAGGCATTGTGCAGTGTCATCTACAGAAATTGTTTCACTTTTAATGGAAATCTCAAAATATTTGCAAGGGTAAGAGTTAGGAATTAGATTCCTTTACCCCCAGGTATGTTGTCTGTAGGAGTATGATTTCATTTTAGCTACTGCACTGAAGCATCCTTGGATGCCTATTTCTTCTAATGCATAGGGAGCAAAAAACTCTTATCTGAAATACCTTTATAGTATACAAGTTGTTCTGGAATTGTGTGCCTCGATTTTTGTTTCTTTGTGTGGTTTGAGTTGTGTGAAGACCTGGATTTATTTACTTTTTAAGACAGCTGAGGATAAATGTGTTTAAGATGTTAATGCTTAGATATTAAATTGAGAGACTGGTATATGTGATGTTGCAGCAATGCCAAGCTGAAAGAATGAAAGCATAAAGTACTGGCTTTATTCCTAAATACAGAATGTTATTTTAACTGCCTCTTATATTTGTGAAAAATGTAAATGTGAAAAATCACACCACCAAGACTAGCTTGCATTAAATTCTGGTTTGCACTTAAAAATTCCCAGTTTAAGCAACTGCTAATGATTCAAGCTTTTAAGTATATTTGAAAGCTATAAGCTATAACCTCATCTTTTGTATGTGGTTTTGGAGCTCTTTAAGCTATTCAATTAAATTAATTGGTTCTTGCAGGAGTAAAGCTTCTCCTAATAAATACCAGGGTGAAATTAATGGTGGCAATTGAATTCCATAGGTTAGTGTAAAAAAATGTCAAAGACTTATCTAGAATATAATAATATGTTTTGTTAAAATGAGGAATCCGTTCAGTAATGGTAAATCAATGAAAGGTGGGATATAACAGCTTCTGTTCACTAGAGAAGTGTAGTGACCTGCAGCAGAGGGTTTTGAACACTTCTGTTGTCTGGGTTTCAGAAATCTGTCCAATTGCAGACAACTTTATGTCAGTTCTTAGGAAGTCATTCTTTGACTGCATTTTTCTGTGTAGCAAATGAATCTTTTTGGCTGTCTGCAAAGTATTAAGGTTTTGTTAAGGAAGTGCAGATAAGGAGAAGGGTTGTTCTGTCTCTGGTATTTTCCTTCATATTGCCATTTTGTTACAACCTACTGACTTTTCATATTAGTCCAAATACACTTTCTGTCTCTGTATTTAGACAAAGACCCAAAAGACAGCCCTGACTGAGCTCTAGCCTGTTTGGACCATTGATAGGCCAAAGATTACGCAAGATTGCAATGCCGGCTTATGCTTGGTTGCCTGACTGTTGGAGAAGTAACTTTTAGGGACAAAAGATGCATTGATTTTCTTAGTTACTGTAGCCACATTAGTGTAACTTGTACTGTTTCTATTCTGGTGAAATGCTGCATGCCCAGAAAACTTGAACAACATCTAATGAATCAATTTTGCGCTTAACACTGTATGTACAGAGAAGTGCACATCTGTTCTCACATGGTTACGTTCCCCCTTACTGTGTTAGTTTCGAGGGTTTATTTTGGGCTTGTCATTTAGATAATGCATTCAGTCTTTGAAACTGCTTGCCTTGCTGTGGCTGGGTTCTGTATCCAACATGAAACAAGTAGTCAAGCAAAATACAGAAAAAGGTGTCCAGATGACCCATGGGAGGATTTCTGATAAACAAAAGAAGAAAAGGCCAAAGAGGAGAAGGAGAATGGGATAGAAAGAAAAAACTGGGAAAAGGGAAAAGAAAAAATTATAGTAAAAGTGTGGCAATGTAAATGTGTACAGAAGGTTAGCAGTTCTCTGAAGGAAATCATAAGCAGGAAGCTGGTTGCTGACTAAAAAACTCAAGAACAGCATTTGATCCCATTTCTGGTTGATAAAGGTTCTTGAGATTAGTAGGAACTAGGAAATGAGTGAATTTGGACAGTGTGCATGACTTTTTTTGATTGAAATTGAGAAAAAAGATCATTAAATGCATAAGCAGTTAAGAATCCATGTATCCCTGCAGCATGAGTTTTAAAAAGCATAAGTGAAAATGCTTCTTTCTTAGCACATTAAAATCATGTGAAAGAAAAGGACAATTCAGTTGTCTGGAAGAAAACCAGAGACAAAAGCAACATCGTTCATTATGACAGATATCCTAAAGCAAAGCACTTGAAGGATTTTTCTTAGTTTTTATACACTATTTGTGAAACTCACAAATTTTACTGATTTTTTTTTTTTCTTTTTATATGCAGATATCTGGAGTAACCTAAGATGATTTACCATATGCAGGCTGTTCTAAAGGTTTTATTGCTTTAGAGGAACCAATAGTACTTCCTGCTGCTTTCTCAGACTAGCTCAATTTTTCAAGGGTATTGAGATTAAGTGTCTTCAGTTTGGCATATGAAGATCTAGGGTATGTCTCCAGAGCTTATGTTTGCACTGCCCAAAAAGTGCATGCAACAGGACTAGTAGATTGTTCTTAATAGTGATGAAATTACACTTGCATGAGCCTGCCCTAAATTCTTTTCAAGAACATTTCTACATTATGTCAAAACTGTGTTTACAAAATGTAATGAGAGCTGAGCTGGTTAGGTCAAAGTAGGTCCTGTTCATGTAAATTGAAAGCTGAATGAGGCCACCATTGTCATGAGGTAAGCAAAGCTTTTGGTTAAAATGAGTGAGAATGCTGACAGAAAGAAATCTTTACACTTTGGGGATTCTTGTCATACATGAATCCTCCAAAATGTCTAATCTGAAACGTCCTTCTGAGGCTCACTGTATGTCTGATTAAAGCAAGTAGTATTTAGAATGAAACTGATCAAAACTGTCCCTTTTCTTACATAGTCTCTGTGCTTTGAAAGTATATCCAGACTTTGATTTTAGAGCAACATCTGAACAAACCACTACAATCTTACTTTCTTGCAGTTGCTACTTTTAATCTGGCTTGACTTTTGGCTTCAGATCTCTTCCTGTCTGACATCTCTCACATTTTTCCAGTTTAACCCTCTTCTGCTGCATGTTACATCTTCCACATGATTTACTTCAGGCTGATCTAAAAAATTGTCTGACAGGCCAATCTTGTGTGTGTGTGTGCGCATTAGCAATAAGCATTGTAAGAAATAATAGTGTAATCAACATTTCATCACTATTAATGAGAATTAGATTCATCTGTAATCTCATTTTAGTCAGTGAAACAGCAAACCAATTAATCTAGCATTTGTTTGATGAATGGACTTTGAGTGTAAGCTGGTGACAGCAGTAGCTTTCCTCTGCACTGGTTATGCATTAAAAATGAGTGTACTGTATCCTAGTTTCACATTACAAATATTTCCAGTAAAAGAATACAAATCAATGTTATATTTTACCATCTAACCTGAAGCTTAACTATACCACTGTATCATGTCCTGCATATCCAATTAAAACTGTATTCTGATCCAGTAGTCTTTAATATTAGTGGTCAAGTACTAAAGGAAGTAAGCTTAAAGACTCATTCTAGAACTACAGTTTATTTCATTCCATGCGCCATATATTTTACCAGTGAACTCCTTAATGTAGCAGAAATCAGATTTGGTGTGTATTTTTACACAAAATCAAATTGTACAGGCGCCATCTCAGATTCCTCCAAAACATTAGAAAGGATTGGGCAAGGAGGTATTAAGGATGACATGTATTCTAAATTCAAATGCGGAAGATAGTTTGGACAATTTGGTTTGCTATGTGCTTTTTTCAGTGTTTACTGAATGGGAAGAATCTCTAATATATCTCCCATTTAGATCTTTAAAAGTAAACACTCTCTTCTGGGGTTGTTAATACAGACATAAAATTAGCATTGGTTCATTTTAGTCTCTATCATTTATTTAGAAATTTGTTTGGTACAGCAAATCATAAAGCAGCTCTTTCAAATATTTGAAAGCTGGTTCTGAGTTGGGGCTTCAAGATAAGAAGTGGTTGAATTACAAATACTCTAAAAGTGATAACCCCAGGTGTTTTTTGGACAAGTCTAGTCTTCTCTGTCTTTTACTGTTTGTTGGGGTTTTTTTAAGAGCCACTCTTTGTCGCATCTTTCTTCCTAATTCTGAATGTCTCCTTGCCTATGTTGCTGTTCTCAGTCAAACACAATGTTCAGACTTGCTAATAGCATATAATTTGTAATCCTTATGGTTTAGTTGAAACCATCCCTTGTTGGTTACTTTTATCGCTTGGAGAAAGAAGTTATCATCAGTGCATTCCAGGAACCTTCTGGATTGCTTGTGCTCTGGTGTGTTGTCCCATGAGCAGATATTGGGCTGGTTGAAGCCCCCCATGTGGACCAGGGCTTGTGAAGGTGAGGCTACGCCGATCTCTGTAGAGGGCATCATCTATTTGGTTTCCTGGTCAGGTGGCCTGTAGGAGAACCCCCATTGTAACATTCTCTATCCCCAGTTATCTGGCAGTAACACAAGTAAGACAGAAAATCCCAATAGAAAGAGAGAAATTACTTCACACTCTACTGTGAGTAAAATTTTCAGTAAGTTGGAATCTAGTTTTCGGAAAGATGGAATTTTCCCATTATGTTTTGTGAAAATCACACTGAAAGGTAGAATTACTTTATAGAAGTCTTCATTATTAGTATAGAAGCTGAGTCTAGTTAACGTTCAGCAGAGCAACACAACCAAACAGTGCTGAAGAGTAATAGGGGAGCAAGACATCTGTTTCAGAAAAAAAAATTGGAAATAACTCAAGGAGCCTTTCTGGCCTATGAAGCTTATCAAGAAAATATTGAACCAGTTGGAGGTACAGAAATAATACACTATGTAGAAAGTGTATTAACAGAACTGTTACATTTCAGGATGGAGAATGTGTTCATCTCTGTATGCACTTTTATGTCTTCAAGCATTTTTAGAAGTCTTAGTACATCCATTTGTATTTCATGTCTCTTCTGTAATCCAGAATCTACTTTGCTTTTTGTAGAAAGATGAGATCAGTGTTTTTTTCAAAGCAGAAAAACATGGTTAATAGAAATAGCATTTCATATTTGGATGGTACATAGAACAGATTAACACAAGTTTACTTCCAAATTCAGAAGTTTAAGACGTATATTGTTTAGTATTTTCTCCTCTTGCCCTTGGTTCATATTTATTGTTTCAGCATATGCTTTAGGGCCCAAAGTTAGATCCACCAAGTATCCTATCTTGTTTCAGCATTATTTGTTAGTTCTTCAATTGCACTTACAAAAAAATGGCAATTCAAATGTTAATGACTGCAGAAACCTTTCCAGCGCATTTTGAATTTGAGAATAAATTTCCTCAGATGCATCAGCTGAAGATTTATTTTTTTTTTTCTTCCCCCACTCTTGGAAAAATTCAACTTGTATCACTCTTAAGATACCTATTGCTAATTCCCTAAAGACCAGATGCCTGTATTGTTCTCATATGATGGATGTTAGTCGCATCATCTGCTGCACTGCTAGAAGATGCTCAGATAGCCTTGTGAAGAGGGTGAAGTAGGGTCCTGAATCCAGGAGGTACTTTCTGTAGAATAATTAATATAGCTGCTCTGCGTATTCTTTTCTTTTTTACTACCCTTTTATAGGGTAGGTTTTGGATGGCTTTTTTCTTCTCTTTTTCCTTAAGATTTAGAAATGAATTTAAAACAAAACCAAAAAAACCCAAACAAAATATATCTGACAGAAGTAAAGCATGCCTGTTCAGTTTTTATGTTCTGGTAATGTTCTGTTGCTAAATTATCTTTCTTTTGGAAATGGAGTGCTGTCAAGGTTTTGCATCTCCTGAGACTGGAAAGTTTAATGCTGAGAATGAACATCTATCTTTGTCTTGACTGAAGAGCCAATCTAATTTTTTTTATTGTTATGTAAGTTAAGCAGGCGCTGGTTTTAATTTGTGTTTTCAGGCAAGAGTAGTTTTTTGACATAAATTAGGAAGATCTTTCAAATAGGTGTGTCCCAGATAATCTTAGCAGATTAAGGCCATCCTCAATCTACAGGAAAGAATTCTTTATGTGATTAGTATATGCTTTTTGGAAAAGGAGCCCCTTTCACTAGTGACTATTGTCATCGATGTCAAGATATGATATATGGTATATTATATGAATTACACTGCTGACAATAGACTATATTAAGGAATAGTAAGAAAAGACCATGAGGGTAAACCCGTGCTTTTCTGTAATAAAATTTAATGGTTTAGTGCATGGTTAGGAATGTTGTAAAATAGGACTTGTATGTGGTTAAGAACTTACATCAGTGACAAGCATGGTAGAAATAAAGCAAAAGCATCAGTAGAAAGTCTAATATAACAGGCATAGCAAGCAGATTCATCTCACACATATGGGGACAGCAAAGTATCTCACAAAAAGGAACAGGCTGATAGACAGGACAGAGAAAACCGCTGTTTTCAGTCTTCTTGTGATAATTGTGCATAGCAGCCATAATTGCAAAACAATTTCTCTGAAGTTCTGTGGCTTATAAGAGAGTAATTTTTTTCAGCCTGGAGTAAGCTAGTTTTTGTGAAGGGTCTTGAATGCTCAGCAGAAACGTGTCCTGGTTTTTTTAGTTATGTGCTAATACAGATCACAGATACAAAGCAGCGTTCTTTTTCACTTTCTGACCATGCCTTTTAAAATGTGCCTTTCACCATTTGTGTTCTATTACCTAAAGAGGTCTTAAGGGGTAGGGCTACCCAGGAGTAATAACCACGCCCTTTCCTCACTGCCCCTTGTCCCCAAGTCCCAGGAAAGTTGATATTGCAGTTTGAACCTTAACTGTGTGATTTGGATGCATTTTTTCCTAAATTGTTGAATGAATAACGTGATAAGCATGATCTACTTTATGGAAGAGAAAGACTGATAATCTGGTGATCATTGGTCATATATATTACAATATATTGTCTACCTATCTTAAAAATAGATACCTAATATTGTATTATATTTATAGATCAACTAGATAGGAATATAATAATACAGCTTTAAGAAATGTCAGTATTTTTCCAGCTGTCTTTGTGTGATATTTGTACATGAGATTTTAGAGTGGGATCTGAGGAGAAGCTGTCCCTTTTACAAAAGATATTGTTGTGCTCAGTGCATTTAGGAGTTAAGCAGTAAAAGCCTTGCAACAAAACAAAGCAAAAAAACCCAAAACCTTTAAGGACCTTGTTTATTGAACTCTGTTTTCTGAAACTGCCAAAAATAAATTAATAGCTGTTACCACTGCAGAGCTTTTTTTGTTCACAAGAAAAATATCTTGACATATTTTTTCATTTTGTGATTGGTGCACATTTCAAGGGTATAAATTAATCTTCAAAGGATCCTAGGGAATATCTTTCCTGGACACTTCACTTATACATCAAGTTGCCCATGTTAGCAATCTAATCACAAACCTGTAATTCAGTGGACAACAATTTCTTATTGTGAACAGCATAGCAGCTTTTACTATCATTTAGGTCAGCCTAAGATTGCTGATGCACCATATGTTTCAGGCCATGGATGATGGATGGTATCCTCTGGTGCCCATCCCTAAGTGATTGGAAAGATTGAAGACACACAGTTCACTTAAGCTTGCTTACTATTACATCAAGTAATCAGTGTGATAGGCAAACCTGTGCTCTTTATGTCACACTGCCCAACTTTCTGCAGGGACATTGTGTCAAAAAACAATCTAAGAACATTTCCAGATGACAGGCCAGTTACTAGAACAACCATTTAACAACTGGATTCATCTAAAAAGCTTAATAACATGGAAAAGTCAATACAGGTTTTTAAAACACCTTTATTTATATGAACCAGAGATGGTGTTTTGTTTTTAAAGGGTTTTTATTCCAAGATTGAATTTATGCAACAGAAAAACGTAAGAATGCAATCCTTCTCATAGTTAAGCCTTCAGTACATGAAAACAGTGTTCCCAATATTAACCAGAGAGAAATGCTACTTTGAAATAATTTTAACGCTTTAAAGTTTGTTTTAAAATTCTGTGGTTAGAAACACACAGCATCAATTTAAAGATCAATACAGAAATCTCTTATTTCCCAGTGTCTTTCTCTACTGTTAGCAGCCCATGTTATTTTCAGTTTTCCCCGACTCCATTGGACCAATATCTAACCTAGGCAGTTGAAAGCATCTTCCTTTTTATCAGGTTGTGCTGTGGTAAGGAGTCTTTTATACGATACAGGTAGAAAAACCTAGTTGATATTCTAAATCTCATTTTGCATAAAAATCCTGCAAGACCTGCAGCATGTACGCCATCAGTCAGAATAAATCTAACTAAATAATATCATGAGGTGTTTAAAATGTTATAATTTAAAACTACTACTGGTGTTTGTTATTTTAAAAAAGGGTAATTTTTTGTTGTTGAAAGCTGAGTACATAGGCCGAAGTATATACCACATCAGCCATGGAAAAGGAGCTAGGTAGTTCTGTAAGCTAGGTAGTTCTGTGAATGCGAACTGTACAATGCTCATATAGCCTGTCATTAGTGAACATGGTTTTGTGTACTCCTTTTCTAAGTAAAAGTGGTAGCTACTTGCATTAATGAATTAATGAATGTACTTTCATTAAATAACTCATAGAATTACAGAATGTTTTCCTAAAGTAGCAGACTCTCTACTTTGAGCACTAAATACTGGCAGTTATTCTGCTGGGGTTTTTTTTAATCTCAATTTCATTGATTCATTGAGATTGGGGATTTTTTAGCCTCAATTTCATTGCTTTTCTTGATCAGTTACTGGGTTCACTGTTTTATTATTACTGTTAGGTGACTGTGACCTAATACGAAAAGAAATACATTTTTCACATTTTAAGTGTGTGATTGGTGAGAAGTGCTAGTAAAAATAGTTTAAAAAGCGTTTGAAAACTAGCCACTCCAAAGTCAGAATTTCAAGGCAGGTTTCCTCTTGTTAGTCCTTTTATAGCTGTGACACTGAATTCCATAACCAGAGACAATTTAGGCAGCAGCCTCTAAAGCAAATATTAAATTAAGATAATGAAAAAGCTATTCTGAGGAAGAGAGTTTGGGGAGCAGTGGTCAACACTGACTTTAAAAATAAGGCTGTCAAAGAGGTGGTAAGGAAATGTGTTGGTGTTAGTAAGGCTCATCACTTAACTGCAGAACAGAAATGGTTAGAAAGCTGAATAATTCTTTTAGGCATTGCCTGAATACATGAACTTGTCCATGTTAGATCTGTGTTTTTTGTAGTTGCTGACACTTCAGTTGCTTATGGAGACACCTTCTGGGGAGAGATGTTCCCTGGGCTTCAGTGTAACTCGTTCTGGTAAGAGGATGCTCCCATTTAAACCCTTGTGCTCATACAGGAGCACTAGAGCTGAAAGGGTAACACAAACTGAAATATACAAATGAATGCAAAGATAAATGAAAGCACTTGTCGTGGTTTAGGCCTGCCACACAGCCCACTCACTGCCCCCCCACCTCCTCCCTCGGCTCCCGGAGGGATGG
>WYDI02035093.1:0-12183 GCA_009867235.2 Psittacus erithacus
AGTAGCTACAAACATTGGTGTTATCACCGCTGTTCCCAGGCCAAAATCAAAAACACAGCACTGCACCAGTTACTAAGGAGGAGAAAAATGACTGCTACTGCTGAACCCAGGACAAAGCCAAAAATGAGGAATGAAATATTCACATCCATTTATAAGTCAGTTTTTGAAATCACATCAGCAATTAGCAATTACCTTTGAGGCTGAAAGAATCCATTTCTTGTTTCTGCTGATAGCAACATCAGTCACCCAGTCCCAATGACCCTACAGTAAAGAAACATGTAGTTATAACACATGGCAGGAAAAAAAAGAACTTACTATTTTTATTATAATAAAACCAACTATTTGTACCATAAATCCATTTCGAAATGCAGCGAGAAAATTCTTATCTAGACTACCTGATGGCTCATCAAGAAAAAAATGTTATGAAGTTCATACTTTCCTACAAACACCTGAAAACCAGTGGTTGTTACCGTCTCTAGTAAGCAGATCCACAGTTGAAGCATTCAGAAGAATGACAGCTACACAGCTACCATGGGTTTAAGCTCCATTTAAGCATATACCTTTTCTGGTTTTTAAACAGTTTAATAAAGAAATGTGAAGAGAGAGTGGACTTCTGACACTCATTACCTAAAAACTCTTGAGGCTGTTTATCAGGTGATAACGGAGGCAGGATCTGTGGGAACAGAGAGCAGCCTCCCCCCATTTTAAGGGAAGGAAACCAGTTCCAAAAGTAGGCCAAGTCAGGCAGCTGTGTAAGATATCCTTGTTCACATAACAGCAGCACAACTGATTTGAGGTTAACAGCACTGAGGCAGCATAAGAACAGAAACAGGTTAAACCCTAAAACAAATTATTTACCAGCTAGGGAAGTTATTCAAACATGAATAGTATTAACAGATAAAATTCCTAGAGTTTAGGAAGGCACGGTTATCATTTTGGTAAAAAAATGCCACACCTGAGAAATACAGTGTAAAATGAACATATATTTTTCCAGCACACAACACTCAAACGTGTACATAAAGCCTGGTTTTCACAGCATGATCTTTAAAACATGTTCTTAAGTTTAGTTATGAGCCCAGAATATAATTATACCAAGGCATGGATACTAAACTGGAATTCTCCATAGTTACAAAGATACTAGCATTTACACAGATTCCTTCTTTTTTATGGGAAGCCAAGTTAGTTACAGTGATTGCTGTGAACTGGGAAATTTGCAGTATTTGTGTTGTACAAAGCACTGATGCTAGTGTACTCTTACCGCTCAAAAGGTTTAATTAGCACAGTTCCAATTCCAGAGGGTAGGTAAGCGTACCTTTAAGGCAACAAGCATAAGGCACAGGCTTACAAGCTCTCCTACATGAAGATGTTATTTTGAATGTGACAGCAGTTAAAAGCTACTTTTAAGCCCAAGGTTTAGAAGAAAAGTGGCCCTTTCTGAGATCTTCCAGGTAGGTTTGTTCATGTGTGTTTTAACTACATCTTGAATAGCATATGCAGTAAGTAAAAAAACCCAAAGTCCACTAAATCATAAGATAGGAAAGACCCAAGGTTGCAAAAATCTGAACTTTGACATCGCATGACTTTTCTCAAACTAGTATTTGCAAAATGCATGCACATAACTTTATGAATACTGTTAATCCTTTTCTTTGATCCACATGTCTAATTAGTGGATTGTTTCCACGAAAATAAGAAACGAATGAAAGGCATCATAATACAATATGGTATGTTTGCAAAAAATAAAGTCATGACAGTACAAAGCAAATCTAATAAGAGTTGGATTTTTTTTACTTTATCTTATGCAGGTATTACTTTCTGCCTCAAATTTTGGCTAGAATTACCATGGATATGGAAGAAAAGAGAAGGGCCAGCTTTAAGGATAGCTAAATACTGAATGGCTACCTCATTTACAGAATTGTCCATCCTAAAAACTTAACATGTTGGACCACATCCCATCACTATAAGCAATAACATAAACTATGTAACCTAGCTAAGCTCAACACAGACATTTGCATTTCTTCTGAATGCTTCCCTTTTAATGTACTGATTTCAGTGGACACAAACAAGCATGTAAACACACAGATATGCAAGAGTGTGGCATCTCAAAATGAATATATGGACTATTCATGTTCTTGTTACTTGCTGGAAGAAAGTCTCTCCTAAAACATAGATACAAGTCCATTCAGCACAATCCTTACATGAGCTTGTTCACAAAAAGAGAATTTTAAGAGCCTGTTAACAACTGACTTGACAAAGGTAGTATCTTTGTAGCTAATTGTACAGAAATGTACTGTTCTAGGAAATTAAATCACACAAATCCAGGATATATTCCTGCCTGTATCTAAAAAGGACAGGCTAGGGTATTTGTCAGCTAATGAAATACACAACGCTTTTGAAAACAGCAATACATCTTATACCTTCTCATCAAACTATTGACCAAATAAGAGCTCAGTACCTTTAAGCTTAGCTTTTTATAGCCTGCATCTGTATCCCATATAGCTACAGCTCTGTCATATCCACCAGACACAACAAGGGATGCTGAAATGTAAAATCAGAATACTGTGTTTTATCTTTGCTTTGTCATATAGACCAATGAAAGAGGCTCCTTCTAACACTGGGTCAGACTTTAAAAAGAAAAAAAATCTAAGTCATGGCTTAACAAGATAGTGGAAGTTCCTTTCAGCTACTTGTCATTAATGTTCTTAACTTTGTAAATATTAATACATAAATTTAGCAAGCACACAACAGAGTGGGGGGAAAAAAAAAACATGGAGATTTTGTTGATTTAGAAAAGTAAGGAGAACACTTTCGAAATTGTACAACTGTTAATAAAAAAGTAGAGGTCAGTGTGGAAAGCATGCTTTCAGATTCAATAGTCACAGGCCTATCTGCATTTGCATGTCTTCAAGACACAAGTACATTTTCCCCCACAGAGTTGCTATGTATTTATTTTGGCTGCCTAACACAGAAGGCATTGATTGCCTATGACTGCAGATTAACCTGCTGCCACCAGTTCAGGAGTCACTTCACTGGAGTACTGTGATGTGAAGCTGCAAAAGAAACAGCCAATTAGACCACAATCTACAGAAATTCATATTAATCCATCCCAGAAGAGCAGCTGTTTTAACCCAATGACTCATGCCCAGCCCATTCCCAAGCAGCCTTGTCCCCAGCCAACTCTCCAGTTTCTATACTGAGCATGTGCTCTGTGGTATGGAATATCTCTCTGGCCTGTTCAGGTCAGCTGTCCTGGCTGTGCTCTCTCAATTGTACAGCATAAGAAACTGAAAAGCTTCTAATTAAGGTAAGCACTACTGAGCAACAACTAAAACATCGGTGTGTTATCAACATCATTCTCCACTAAAGCCAAAACACAGCACAGTACCAGCTACTAGGAAGAAAATGAACTCTACCCCAGCCAAAACCAGCACACCTGGACATCATTTTCTCATAGTCAAACACGTTACAATTGGAAATTATGAATTAACTACCTGCATGATTACAGAGTGTTCATTCATGGTTTATCTGAGATGTTCTATACATAAGTATGAACATACATTGTGTGCTAATAGAAAGATAACTCACCATCTTGGCTAAAAACGCAGGAACTAACAGAACCCTCATGTCCTTCATTTAAGGAAACAGGTTCATGATGCTGAAATTCTCCTCTCTTTATATCCCAGATTTTTAAGTTTTTGTCCCAGGATGCTGTGCACAAGTAATGACCATCAGAGGTAAAGCAGCAATCTGAGATAGCGTTGCTGTGTCCCCTGAAATACAGATGAAAACTACAGGAAGAATGAGATTTGGTGAACATTATAAATCTCTCAAAGAACCTCCTGCAACATCTTCCACCTTGTCCATCCAGCATCTTAAGTATATTCTGAATTTTAACCATAGTTATGTAAAGTCTCTGGAGCTGCTTACAACCTAACAGCACAGGCTTTTAAATCTTTTATGGGATTAGGTAATTTTGCAGGATTGAAGCACATCTGTTAAATGTTGAACACAGTTTAACAAGAACTTGTTCAGCAGCTACATCTCCTCTTATTAAATTACAAAAAAAAAAAAAAAAAGCCTTCCATTTTTCATGAAGTAAATAGCATGCATTTATTTCTACATGTAAATTTCAACTAAAACATTCAAAGGAAAAAGATTAAACAATTCTAGATTCAAGTCTAATTTTTGGATTCAAGTCTAATTTTGGAAGCAGCAATACCCGTCAGAAAAGAAATCTGGATGTTTCAGAATTGGGTGGGGTCTCCAGTGCTTCCTGAAATCTACAGTGGGGAAAGGATTATGACCATCTCTTACAGGAAACACTGCTGTAGTCAGTGCAATTTAGAAGAAACATTACAATGTTCCAGATTGAATTTCCCATTCAAAGTAATTCCTAATCCCTCAAACACAATTTTATTAGTGTTTAAAGGCAGACTCTCTCTGGTTATTGTTTTAAGATTTTAAAGTTAAATTACTTGAGTTTATTTAAAGCTATTGATATTCTTAGCAGTTGATTTGACATCCCTATTGTTGCATACTTCCTTCTTAAAATGATAACAAAATCCTAAGTAATGTCTTTACTGACTTCTGTGAGAAACGTAAGAGGTAGGCAAGTGAAGGCTCAGGATATCACACTGAGCAATGCTCCTGGCACTGGGCATGACCTCCAAAAGCATATAGGGAAAAATGATCTGGAAAACAATCTCTGTTCTCAAGGGAGTGGTTGTAATTGGTTCACTATGAAAATGAATATACAGACTGCACTGTGGTCCTGAATCTGTCCTATTTCGTACTTCCATTAACAATGCAGATAATCAGATAGGGTACAGATATGAAGCCAAAGAGGGTCTGCAGTTATACAAGGGAGAAGGTTAAAATTCAAAATTTATAATTATCTTCACAAATTGAAGAAATTCTCAAGAAAATAAAAGGGTTATAACCATGAAACAGTGTTGTCATCACTACAGTGTGCAAGAGTCTTACAGTGTTTGATCAATAATCTGATATATGGGGTTTGATTTTTGTCAAGTCTGACATTCTGTATTAACATACAGATAATCAACTGCCCAGATAAGGAGTTGGAACAATGGACTACACTGCACTTTTTTAAGAAGTATGTAACAAATACTGACTCCTGTTCACCACCATGCTGTCAAAGAGTAAATCTCATTCCAGAGTGTTTGAAGAGGCGCATCCACAGAGAAGCATGTAATAATAATTAATTTCATATTTTTTCCAGTTAGAGGGAATACATTATGGGGCCATATAATTCAAGAAAATGTGGGCCAGTTGGAAAGATTTCAGAGATCAACAAGAATGATCAGTAAAATAGGAAGTAATAATTATATGTTAAATGAATAAGGATGGTTTAATCTACTAAAAGAATTACTCCAGTAGCTATAAAAAAAGTTCTTGGATATATATGAAAATGTAGAAGAAAATAGGAGAATAATTTGATCTCCATGTTTGAAGTGGATCTGAACAGCAACATACTAGTAGCTTAAACTGCAGCAAAAATAGTCCACCTTAGGAAAACCTGTTTAATGATTAATGCAGTGAAACAATGGAACAGATGTTTTAAAGTCTATCAGGTCTTAAATGGAGCTCATTAGGAGCTGAGCAGATCATCCTACCGTTGCTCTGAGGCCCATGAATTTTATGAAGGGCTAAGGTGATCTGGTTGCAGTGCAAAACCTAATTACCACAAAATATTCTGTAAGAATTAGTTTTCAATTTCCAACACCTTAGGTGTATTTTCTCCTTTTCATCTGTATTACTTTTGCTTCATGCTACAATGTTTTTAAAGCTTTCTCTATTCTAAGTAATATTTTATCTCCTCATTCCTCAATTATTAAGCATTTTTCCCAATTAGTAGAAATCAGAATGAGAAGTTTACACTGCAGTGCCATATTGCATATGCTGTCTTCTGCCTCTACATATACCCAAGAACACAGGAGGTCCAAAGAAAGAAAAAAGCACTAGAAATACTTGCAGCCATCAAAATACAATTTTTCAATTATTTACAGCAGGAAGCTTGAATGGACTATTTTATTCACACTTTCTGTATATGTCATTTGCTTGCGTACTACTTTCTTTAGTTAGCAATTATTGTTCATTTTCTCTAGTATTAATCTTAGAATAAATCTCACTGATAATTGTGAAAGCTGCAAATAATGCCATGGATAATGAACTGTAGTATTGTTTCTTACTCATTAATTGTAATTGAGGTGGATCGTGTTATCATATCCCATAGCTTTATGGTCTTATCATATGATACTGAAGTCACTCTCTGGTTGTCAGGATCAAAACAACATCTTGTGATTGTACTTTTGTGATGACCTATACAAAATGCATCAAGTGAAACTGTTAGTTATTTTGAATAATTACATCTGGATCTCCAAACACAAACACTGATTTCAAAATTGCTGTGACACTGGCCAAGACACCACCTCACCTACCTAACAATGAAAGGCAGGCCTCACAGTAACTGCAGATAGGACAAAATACAAACCTGTACCCAGGCACTCACATACACATATAGTGTAAATTCACATGCTGCCCTATAGTAAAATACATTCCTGAAAGTAAGTCTGGAAGTGTGGCCCCTAATGCCAATGATAATGCCAACAGACTCTCAGGGAGCACTTAGCTAATTATGCTTTGAGATCGCTAATAGCCCCATTAAAGTAATGTAAACAAAGTATGTCCTGATAGTGTCACCTAACAGAGGCAGTTCTAATACCAATAATTCATTAGTTGCACTTTTTAAATACAGATGATTTTACTATCAGGCTCTGACAGGAGCATGTTAACCATGTGCTAATTTAACACGTATGAGACTGCTCATATATTCTGAAGCTGATTCTGCAGGAATGGCAAACTCCCTGACCTGCAGTCCTGAGTGGAAGCTTCATGGGACTGAGGCCTCACTAGCAAAATTATTGATCAAAAAGAATCAGTGTTGGTCTCATTCTGGCCCATTATCTCCTTATTATAAACCTGTGCTGAAGAACACTGGGTTTAATATCTTACAGGGAAGTTTCTTTTCCCTTTCTCAAGTAACGATATTTGAACTGAATTGAATAAATCAGTTTTCTCAATATTTTGTAATAAAAGAAGAAAATTAAAGAGCTGCATGAGCAAGACATAAAAGCCTTAAGTCTTACCTCGGATGTGTGCTACTACTGTTGTACTTACTGAATCAAAAATATGTATTGCAATTTCTCTGTCAGAACTAGATACTACATATCTACCATTACAAGAAATATTACATGAAGTTACAATGCCGTCGTGTTCCGCTGTCCACTAAAGAGAAATTAAAAGGTTTTAGAAACATGTTTGACAGTTAAGAGTCTTACAGCAGACTTGATATAATCTAGAAGCAGCTTCAGAAAGAAGGCTTTTGACATTACTTTGTTTTGGTAAAAGCTGATAGATGTCTTTATATCCAATCTTTCTATCTTTGCATTAGCAATAACCATAAAATTAGACAAGGCCACCCTGTTCAAATCCCAAAATGTTAATTTAATCTTAAATGTACCTTCTGAGACAAGTTATAATTATCATACCCTTATATAACTGAGACATCTTCATCAAGAGACTTGCCCAAGATCAAGCAATTAACAGTACCAAAAGTAGGACTAGAAATGAAGCCTATCTACCCTAGCTCTATTGTATTGTGCTAATGAAGAACGTTGTGTTTTCTTATTTATCAATAACAAAGCAATAAACCTGAATTTTACAGTTGCACCTTCTGCAAGATGCATTCAAAAGGATACATACAAGTATTTTTCCTGTTTCCATATCCCAAGCCTTGACAGTGTTATCATATGATGATGTTACCATTCTAAAAATGTTAATGAAAACAGCAATCAATGTTTTCACTTAAAAGAATGTTATATTAAAAAATAACTGACAACTTTTAATTCTGACAATAATTTGACATCCCCACACCCACTAATTTAAAATAGGTTTTTAAAGGCCACAGCAAAAATTATTGCACTGCTTAGTTGAGATAGAAATTAATAATAAAAATGTCATGTGTGTAATTTTCAGTGCAAGCAGTCATCTCAATTTCATTTCATCCATTACAAGGTATTTAATTACTTCTAACATTAGAATAATTTTAAAGCCATTACAATGTCTTTTCTTTAATGAATGTGAAGTGTTCTTGTCAGTAGGGTTTTTTGGGATTTGCAGTGGTTTTGTTGCTGGGTAACCCGCTACTGCAAACACTGCTCTGCATATACACAAAGCCGCATTAGACAACAAAGCTAGTCAATGTAAGTTTACTAAAACTAGCAGGGTTTCTATTAAATGTGAAGTCAAAAATTTGTCTCTTGCAGAGTTTCATTACAATATTCCCAAATACCTACAGTAATACTGAAAGTCACCCGATGTGACAAATGTTTTTAGTACTGTTGAACTTCAAAAAAATAAAAAGCCACATCATCATTTTTATACATCTGCCCACGAAGCTTTATGCATTCACCTTCTAAAAACTAAAAATACAATTATTAAAACGGGGTTTTTTTCTCCATATATTCCTGCAACCCATACTTCCTGCATATTTCCACCTACTTCCTGCAAGCAACACAATCTCTGCTACTAAACAGAAGCATGTAATGCAAAAGCTTACGAACTGGTGGCATTTTTCATTGGAGAGTGGTTTCCAGGGCTGCATGCAATGGTATTTTACTTGCTGTTTCACAATCACAATAGGCAGTACAGCATGTATACTATTCAGTAATGAAAAAACTAATTGGTCAACTCTAAAATCTAATAAAAATTGATTTAAACTATGACTTAAAGATAAAATATACCAGAAACAGAACCCCTGGAGGCACTGCATGACCTACTTAACCGAACGTTAATATACGCTGCAGTTGTTTTAATTATTAGGGCCACAGATTGACAATGGATTAAGAGGCATTTCTTCTTTAATTGACAAGACAGGCTTAATGGAAAGGCTATAGAATATTAATAAATTATACTGACCAAAGAGAATTTTTATGAAGATATAAATCTCACTGACAGGTGAACTCCTCAACCTTGGCTAATTCAATGTTTTTCTTTTATACCAGCAATATGTACTTATATACTCCTTTCAGAACATATGGAAAAAATAGATTGACAGCCCATATAACTCAGAAACAATTAAATGAGTCCTTTACCCTAAAAGAGGCCATAATCTATCAGGCTATCTCATCTATACCTATTAGACTATTCCAACATGGATTTCAGACATCAAAAAGATTCTTGTTTAAATCAGCAGACATCGTACAGAAAATGGAAAAGATTTAAGAGCTCCTGTACAAACTGTAGTTGAGAACAAGGTGAAATTTATGGTAGTTCATGTGGATAAAGGAGTCTGGCAGTAAACAGAGTATGGACAGCATAAATGACAGTGCACAGACAGTGCAAGGACGGAGAGAAGTAGGAGGAGTACATGGAGGAAGGGAGATGTAAGGTAAAAATTTAACAGAATGACTTATGAAGCACCAAATTCAGCAAAAGAAGTTTGATGTCATATAGGTTAGAAAATCCTAGGAAAGACTGCAAAAGTAAATTATTTGTTCTAAATTTCATACTAAATGTTTCCAGATGCACTGAATTTGAACCTTGACATCACGAAAACCAGGCGGATCTTGGTCTTTTTAATAAATTAAGACAGAAAATGGTCACCTTCCATCATCAGGAGTCAAGCTGCACTCAGAAATTGGGGCAGTGTGTTGTTCTTCAAAAATGTGAACAGGAAAACCTTTCTCAACATCCTTGAAAAAAATCCAAATTAGTTTAATTAGGAAGTGCTTTGCTAAATTGTAAAAAAACCAAAGCATCACAAAATATGGGAAAACAGAACTTGTGAAACCAGTAAACTTAGTCTTACTTTAGTTACTCTTAAGATCCCAGACTCTCTATTCCTTCTTTTTATTTCAAGACTGACTGAAACAGCATTTTTCATCTAGCAGGCTTCTATTTATCTCCTGCACATCACATTAGTTTCCACCAGAAATTTCTTGAAAACAGACCTCCTTAGACTCTCATATCCAAGTCCATACCTAAGTCCTGGCAAGTGTTTCTTTATAAATTTAGGTTGGAAAAAACCTTTAAGATCATCAAGTCCAACCCAGCACTGCCAAGTCCACCACTAAACCATATTCCTAACTGGCACATTGACACGTCTTTTAAAAACCTGTAGGGATGGCAACTCCACCAGTTCCCTAGACAGCCTGTTCCAATGCCTGACAGTGAAGGAATTGTTGCTAATATCCAATCTAAACCTCCCCTGGTGCAACTTAAGGCCATTATCATTTTGCATCATCTTCTACCTACTTAGTCTGTTACACAGAGTGTTTTATGTGATTTCAGGAAGTGACCACCTTTTTGTCATACATGTATAATGTTCAAAACATAGTGGAGTCCTAACCCATGAGTAAAGCCCTGAAGTTCTTTAGTAATAGAACTAAAATTATGTATTAAGTTTTACAAATGAATCATGGTGGCTGACTGTAAACATCAAAATAAAACAAACCCAAACAAAACCCCAAACACAGACATACACCAAACACAGACACACTCACAGGAAGACAGCTGCCATGCAAAGCAACTCACAGATCAACCCAAGTATTACAGGATCAGTCATCATACCTTCATCTAGGCAAATAGTCTTCCATTTCCATAATTAATCCAATTAACTCAATTAGATTTTTGTTTGTGTAAGCACCAAGAGGTTTCAGAATCAGGAAGCAGGCACCCTTCACTGTGCATTGTGCTTTTTCATTTGTCTTCAATATGAGAATAAAATCTTGCACCTCTGACCACCAGTCCCCTTTTTACCATCAATTCTTATATTTAAAGCTGCTTCCTTACAAGGACTCTCGCCATCCCACTCACTTGGCACCTCTTCATAACAGGCAAAACTGCAGTGAAAGTAAATCTATTTTCACTTTTTCCACTTATTTTCTGAATGTGTGTCAATGTACTACAGACCTAATCAGACACAACTGGAATCGTTAGTAATGTCTCTAAGACTGAAGGGAAAAAAAGAAAAAACCAAACCAAACCATCAAAGTTACTGTATGCTGTTTTATTTTTCCAAGTCAAAAAAGCCTTGCAGTCACAAGTGCCCTTCCAGACTCACCTAGTCTTTGTCTGCTGTTTAATCTTTGTTTTCCAAGAGATGTGTGGACTGTCAGTGAGATACTGTCAGCTCTCAAGAGGTACTTCTCAGTGCACTCAATCATTTGATATCTATTCTTTCAATGGAAAAGAAAACTCTAAAGTGAAATATGTCAGGGCTGGTCTAACCCCCCGTGACCAAATCCTCTGTGTTCTCCTGAATTCTAATTGTTACAGCTGTTCATGCAGAAGAGGAAGTTAGGCTTGTGCAGGAAAAATTAATCTTACCAAAATAAATTAACACAACCCTGCCTACACATTGCTGTCAGAAAATTCCCAATACTCAGGCAAATACTTTCACATAGATTTTGAAAAATAAGTATTGCTCAAGAAATATTGAGCAAGCCTTTCTTAGATAAAAAATATAAAAATCAAATTTCTTAGATTAGCGCTCCCACACTTCAGGCAAGTGGCACGTTATAGCCTTCCAGCGAAAATTTCATGGACCTACAATGTTAAAAAAAAAAAAAGACTATATTCTTATTTTTGGGTCTCGATTTCACTTACATGTAAGACAGCTGAACACTCTTTCACTAAACACTGAAAAATACAAGTTCCATTTCTGAGTTCAGACAAAGGAGGAAAAGTTTGAAACTATCAAATAACAGTTGTTATTAAACCATAAATGTCATGACTAACACACTGAGATACTTATCTGTATTTCTCCTATCTACAGTATTTGCTTAAGCTCTCCACGTGCGCATTTACTTTGGAACTGATCATTAAAAGACAAGACTTTTTTATTCTAGACTTCCTCATTTCTTAGATTGAGCCATCTATAGCCCTTGGATACCACCATGGGCTGGACAAGCTGCCTAGACTTTCTACGCTTTTGGAGTTCTTGGGCTTTTTCAGTATGTCTGAAAAAAAGGTTCAGATTATGGCAGAAACCTAGAATGGCATTGGTAAGAAGTCAGCACTTCAGATTTGGGCTGCATCAAAAGGAGCGTGACCAGCAGGTTGAAGGAGGTGATCCTGCCCCTCTACTCTGCTCTCGTGAGACCT
>WYDI02035096.1:0-10306 GCA_009867235.2 Psittacus erithacus
TGATAGCTCCTGGAAAATACATATATATATAGATATATATATATATAAAAAAAATAGAATTTCTGAGAATCTTGAGAATAAAAGAAATATGGTCTTTTAAGGGTTGTGTCTTAGAAACCACACCGCTGCTGTGATATCAGTGGCCTGGTATTTCATCTGTTGTTTAATGGGCTAACAGAGTAAAATATCACCCTGTAACCATTCTTGAATGTGTGTGGGTTTCTTTATAGCCTTTAATGGAGACACAGGCTTCAATTTTGCCCTGAAGAAGCTCCTAATATAAAGGGGTAATAGATCAGTAAATCAGATAAAACCTGCCAGTGGGGGTAGATGGATGGAGCTGAGGCAAGAGCGGTGCAGAGAGGAGCTGGCAGCTGCGGGTGATGGCAGTGGTGCTTTGCTGAGCCCCTGCAGCGCTGGGAGCATGTCAGTTGGTGGTCAAGGGGGAGCCTGTTGACTTCTAGGTGAGGCTGGAAGAAACAAATTCATCATCTCTAAACTGGGTAGATGAAATTCATAGTTTTTTCTAAGCGTTCATGGAGGGAATTCAACTGGTAAACTCTCTCTTCTGTTCTTCATTGTATTAATGTAAGTGGTTCATTCAGGTACTGCTACAGCAAATGTATTAAGGTGTAAAAGCCATTATATGGAGTAAATTTCAGAACTGGAGTCTAATCCTGCCTGCAGCAATACCTTACTGTAAAAGCACGTTGTGTTGGAACAGATGCAAAAACAAAGACTTTACATGTAGTAGCTGTTATTGATATGGAGGTTATGGGGGATAGTAAGTCGAAAGGTAGACATAAGCTCCTTCAAAGAAAACTGGCATCATATTTGGTGTTACAAACAGAGCATCTCATGAGGGGGTATGAAGTCACTCCTCAGCTGTAGCATTGTGCCCAGTGTTGGGTAGACTGAAAGAAAAAAGGGAAGAAAGATGACAAGTTTGGTGTAGAAGAGACCTGGGGCAGAGGGAGGCAGCTGGGGTCATGTGTATGAAAGCATTCTGCAGAGGAGGACATTGAATGAGTCATGATCTTAAATACCGGCAAGGAGTTAGGTATTAGGGGGAGTCCTAATGCTGAGGATAGTGAAGCATTGCAGTAGATTAACTGGAGAGACTGTCGGGTCTCCATCACTGGAAGATGTTTGAGACAGAACTGGTCGAAATAGGGTTGTGTGTCTCAAATACAGGATGTCACTGTCAGTAACCTGTAGGGGTGAAGGTGGGTAAGATGCAGCTATAGGTAGCCTGAGCAACATCTGAGTTAGAAAAGACTATCTCTCACTTCAGCACACTCCTTGGTAATCATATTAAAGTTTAAGAGGCATCACAGGTTAATAAAATCAGTCTGATAATGTTCTGATGTAGCCAATGAGCATTTCCGGGGACATGATTTGCTTCTCATTCAGCTAGTTGGTGGCAGCAGCTGAGTTATTAGTGAGTGTTTTGTAAAGAAAAACCTTGCTTGTAGTCTGTACTCATTCACAAGCAGATGCAGTTTCTTCTTAAAGCTGATGTGTATGTTTTGCTTACAGCCCAGGAAGAGAAATGGATATTCTCCTGGGTGTACTTGGAAAGCTTCTAGCACAGATTTCGATTCACTGCACTCAGCGGAGTTTGAGATTGTGCAAAGCCAAACAGCTCTTTTATAGAGTCAATGGAAATGTTGTTTATAGGACTTGTTTTATCTAGCATCTTCTTAAGCAAAGTCATGCTTTCTCTCTCTGCTTACACACCACACCAGGAGCTAAATGTTACACGCTGGAGTGAATCAGAAGGCGAGACCTGATGGAGTTCCTGTCATCATCTTCAGCTCTTCCTAAAGGATGAGGACAGCCACATTTAACTTGGCAGAGAGAGGAGAAAGAGCACACACTGTGTTAGGATTATTGTCCCAATGATTGTGCACCTCAGCAGACTGATTTGTTTATAGGCACATTGCAAGAGAGCAAAATGAGAGATCTGGCTGCAGCGCTAAAGTCGTTAGGAAGGAAGATTATTGTAATGAGTGCAGGTTGATATGGAGAGCTCTCCCTCCAGTCTCTCTGCCAACAACTGTGAGGGATCCCCCCAAAATATGTCCACTTTTGGCTGGCTGACAAACACAAAATGAAACACCTGTGTGCAAGATAAATTCGTGCACAATAGTGCTACCTAGTCATCTGTGGTGCTGACCACCTGCCAGGCTTTGTAACTTACATTTACTTCTCTGCGTGTATGTGTACTTTAAATGGTGTATGAATATAGTCTTTGTGCGCAAGGTGGCCTGGCAGGAAATGGGAGTGGTATTCACTCTTTGTTTTTTTACCTTTAATCCAGACTCCTCCGCTAGCATTTTGAGCAAGTGCCTACTGTAGTTTTGGACTTTACAGCTTCATTTTTGTTTCAGTGAGCTTGGACTCCTAAGAAGTCTTAAAACCATCTCTTCCACAGGTACTCGGCTAACCTGGATGCCACTCCTCTGCACAGAGGGGAGGATTCAAGGTCAAACTTGGTGGTACTACCTCATTTTCAGCTAGTTCCATTAGTATTCACAACTGAGACTCTTGTGTTTCAGTCTCCCTGCAGAAATACATAGGCTCTCCACAAAAATAGGATTCCATATGTACTGCTTTCGGTGAAATCTGTTTATCTTTGCAGTTGGCCAAGAATAAATAAAACAGCCTTATGGTTCCCATGAGTATACACTATATGCCTCAATTATTGGTGCATTATATTAGTAGCAGATGCTACATTCCCCCATATAATAGGGAAGAAGATTTCTGAACACTAAAACCAAATTTTTTGCTTATACACCGTAATTATCACCATTCCTTCATTTTGAAGGCATCTGTCTGACGTACCCTAATTGTGATGCCTTGTATTACCATTTCCATTACATTTTGTTCCTGAAAACAACAGTGACAGTGACGATTAAGGTTGTAGGAAGGTTTCAGCTCGGTTCAGGTGCTTTGAACCTTGCCATAACATTTTCCTTTTAGCTTGAATTGTTTCAGGCATTTCTTCTGAGCAAGTCAAGTCCTCAAGAGACGTGCGGTGCAGTGCTGGTGCAGACCTGCTAGCTTAAGGCTGTTTGGTGTTTGTTGCTTGGGAGTGGCCCATGGCAAGGGGCATCAGGGACATACAGCTCTGGCATCTCCAGACATCTTCACATTTGCTTTTACTTCTCTTAAATATGTTACCACCATGCATTTTGTCTCTATAAAGTGCTTTGGTCAAGTGAGCCCATGGACTCACTTGCTCTCAACCTACTCAACAGAAAGATTATGGCACTTGGGGTACAAACCCAAGCCAAAAAAAGGTGAGATTTGCTAACACTACGTGCCTCCTGTAGGCTATGGTATGAGATAAAGTAGACAGTTTACAGTAATCTTACCAGGCTTCCTCCCCAAGGGACATCAAAATCGTTATTTCACCTTACCCTGCTTCTGTGATAGAATTCACAGCTCCAGCATGCAGGAGTATTTGCCCTTGCCTCTTGCAAAGCCTGTTTGAGAACTGCTCTGCAGCTTCACCTCCCTTATGTTGTAGGCAGTATGATGATAACACCAAGAAAAGGTGTTTCAGCTGTCTCAGATTCTTGCACCCGTAAAACCTCTTTTTAATAGTCTCCTAGCCTCAGAACACTTCTCCCTGACATATTCTGGCCCCTTTGAGTTCAGCCCTTGCTAATTTTTCAGGGTTCACCTGCTTCCTGTGTGCGCTCAAGTGCAGTCCTTTCCATTTGATTTCATCCGCTTTGCCTTTTGCAGCTCAAGCCTTGTTGGAATAGGCTGACATTTCCCTCTCTTCCCAACTCTTCTGCATCTCTCCCTGCTTGAGGGCTGGTGTGATGGAGGCAGCTTTGAAGGGGGACAGGCAGAAAATGGGGGTTCGAGCGCGTGAGTGACCTCATCCCTCTCCAAATTGCCACATCAGTGTTGCTTAGCTGAAAAACTGCTTGTGAGTCATCGTTAGAGGTGTGTTTCTCTCTTAATTTCTTGCTCTACCTGCAGCGTTCAATCAGAGTGGCTGCAGCAGGAGGCTGGCTAATAGTAGACCTTTCCAGAGACAGGCGCTTAATGGGAACAGTAGCAGGCCCCGAGGTGTGTTTATACAGTCGGTCTTGCTTCCTCCACTCCTGTGATATATTAACTACTTTGGAAGTTTCCCAGCTGTTTCAGGGGATAAATAATGGCAGTGGGAGCCCATATTTAACCTTCACTGTTCAGGCTGCGTGCTTTGTAGTTGTCATCTTTTATCTCTCTGGTATCTGGGAAAGGCTTCAGACACCTTTCTGCTCTCAGCTGCACCGTTCCCCCTCTCTGCTGGCTGCCATGCACGTGGGAAGTTGCAGCCACTCACACTGTGTCAGTCAGAGCACAGCCTTCATCCTCTGTGCATATGGATGCGCTGGAGGTTGGCTTCCTCCCCGCAGTGGTCAGGGAGTTCCCGGAGGCTCTCCCAGCAATGCCTTTGCATCCTTCATCTCAGAGTTACTTGCTCAAATGTAACCTGTCACTTGTTTTTGGTGTGTGTTTTCCTCTAGCTCAGTGACTACTAAATAGAGGTGATTTGAGGTGTTTTTCTTTATTTCAGCGAAGGATAAATAGAGGTGGTTTGGGTAAATACCAGTCAGCTGTGAGATTCCCTGCACCTCTTACTCCCCCAAAAGGCTCCAGCCTGAAAAAGTCTTGGCCTGGCATGAAAGGATTTAAGGTATTAGTTGTGTTGGTGTTGCACCAGGCTAAGCTGGGAGGAAAATGCAGCTATGCTGAGATATTTTGGCAATCCTTACTTTCACCCAAGTGTTTCATGCCTGGGATTTAAGCTTTCTGGTTTTAAACGAGTGAAAAGGGAAAAACAAGAGCTGTTGGGGAGGCAAGGTAGGTGGGAAGAGCAAGCAGTGTATTCTCCTTCACAGTTGCAGAAGGAAGAGAATTAGTTTGGTTACTGTTCCTCTGACTGTCACATGTCATATGTTCCTCCTGACTGTCTGACTGTTACGTTGAAGAACTGATTGAGGGACTCAGTGTCACAGGTGCTATACAAGTAATGTAAAGTTATCCAAGTCCTTGAGATCTTGCAGCATTGCAGTTAGGACAGGAACAAGTAAATAGACAAATGAAATGGAAACAGAGGGTATGATTGTGGCAGAGACGCATGGACATATATGTTCATTTTAACAGTGGACTCGGCCTCAGGTAGTCATATGGTTTGGATATAATAATGAACTACATCCAACAGTCATCTTGGTCTTTAGTTGCATGTGAGTGTACACAGAGAATTTTAGATTGCATGAAGGAGAATTGTGTGCCTGGGCAGAGGGAAGGGCTCTGTGACCTCTCAGGGCATCTTCTAGACCCGCTTTTCTAATTCTGTGATTGAAAGCTTCCTGAGAGTTATTTTGCTGTACAGTTCCTTGGTTTTGCTTGCCTTGCTGCTTTCTGTGTACTTCTGTGTCCACCCAAACAGCTTCTTTAACTGGGTGCCTGTATCCTTCATTTCACCAGCGTACTGGCTTCAGGAACCGCAGGCTGAGACATTCATACTCTTATAAAAGTAAGCTTGAACTTTAGGATCATTCAGAAGATACAGCAATCTTGCACTTTAGTTTCTGTCTGGATCTAAACTTCAAAGGAGAAAGGCTTTGCTCGTGGCTGTTCAAGGGTACTCACCTTTGTTACGTTCACAAAATGAAAATACATGCTGTTCCAGAACAAACTGACTTCTGTCCTTGATGCAGCAACGGGCGAGATATTATTTCCTCGTATCTGTGACTTGGAGGCTATAGAATTATTGTGGCTGACTGTAAATGATATCCTTGACTATAAACAGTATTGGAGCTGTTTGTTTTAGAGTATCATGTTCGGAAGATGGGAAGTTCACTGAAAACTAGTGTTGAAACCCTGAGTCTTGACAGATGAGTATGGACATCTTTGAGTTAGATGTAGCCTCTTGCTTAATGGAGTTACAGGACGAGCAGTGAGAGCTGTGATTTACTAGGAAGTAATCTGAAGCAAACTGATAGCAAAAAGTTTTGTGTGCTTTGCATTCTTGTTCTCAGTTGGTCTCCCCTTAGGCTCTCAGCAGTATCTGGAGAGGGAAGCTCATCTTTTAAGTGACCTGTGATTAAAGGTGTATGACCCAAATTTGACACCATACTTCAGTGTTGTTGGCTTTGGGCATTGCTCCATTCCTGTGACTTTGGTGGACTTGTAAAAGTACTAAATAAAAAAGACCCTTTCTCCTTCAGCTGGAAACAGAAAAGAATGTTTGGGAATATGTCTTAAAGCCTATTATGACAGCATTTGTTCAGTCTTCCTTTAAAGCCCAAAAATCATAGTAGCATCATCAGTGTCCTGAAATCGTTTTGGTAACCTTGTCTGAGGAATAAAACAGTCACAGTTGTCGCTTCTTTTCCTTATCACATCCCTTCCTAACCAGGTGAAAGCTGGCATCTCTTTAAGATGTTTGTTTTATTTGGTTCCAGAGGGGCTGCAGTAGAGGATACCTGGCCCTGCTGATGGGTAGCTCTCAGAAGCGATTTAAACCCCCTGGAAACTCAATAGCTGAACAGGTAGCCCGAGCTGATGTCTGTGAAGCTGCTGCTGCCACATCCTCCTGCTGTGCCTGGCGATAAGGCACAGCTTGAATCTTCAAATGCCACTGGGAGGATGATCAATCTCAATCCAGCCCTGTCCTTTCCCCCAGACAACTTCCACAGAGGAACAGATGAAAACATAAAAGCCGTGGCTTTAGGATGTGGGAATTTTAGAGGTGGTAGAGTTAAAAATCAATCAAAAGCAACAACAAAGGGTTTGCAACTTAATCTCAGGGAACACTACTGCTGTGGGATCCCAAAAGCGAGTAAAAATCATAAATGCAGACACAAGCAAAAATGAAATTTTTCATATTCTTCCTATTAATATCATCAGTGGAGGAAAAACTGTTTATTCTGCCACTCACCAGATGAACCAAAGTTAAGTAGGATCCCCTCTATCATATTTACCTGATGTTTGTGACAATGTTATGCATATGATATACAGCAAGGAATTCACATAACACAAAATAAAATCCTATTGCGGCCTTTCAGTACTTTAAAGGGGCCTATAAGAAAGATGGGGAGAGACTTTTTATCAGGGTCCTGTTGCAGCAGGATGAGGGGTGATGGTTTTAAGCTAAATGAGGGGAGATTCAAGCTGGATTCAGGCAGGAAGAAATTGTTTACAATGAGGGTGGTAAGGCACTGGCACAGATTGCCCAGAGGGGTGGATGCCCCATCCCTCAAGACATTCAGGGCCAGGCAGGTTGTGGTTTTGGGCAACCTGATCTAGTTGAAGACGTCCTTGCTCATTGCAGAAGGGTGGACAAGATGAGCTTTGAAGGTCCCTTCCAACCCAAACCCTTCTATGATTCTATCTAACATTAATCCCCAAGAAACATCTTATAAACCTGATCACAAGATGCATTTTTATCAGGGAGAGAGTTTTTATAAGATTTAATGTTTTAAGGGTTGGATTTTATTTTAATTTCAGGAAAGGGTTGACCCCCAAATTCTGTCAAAGGTCTGCTTCCCTTTGCTGAAGTTTTCCATCACATTTGGAAAATGCTTGTACCTGTAGAACTCTAGAAGTTCTGACACTGACAGCAGGTATTTTAAATACAGGACATAAACCCCTTATTTTGGGTTGTTTTCTGTCCAGACGTGTTTTCATGGAAAGCCATGCTTCAGTCTGTGAGTTGAAGCTCTTTGCAGTACCTGAAATCCAAGAAGTGATTAAATGCCTGGTTGCTCCTGAAGTATCCAAAGAAGAGCTTGGAACTTGAAAAATCAGGTGTGAGTTCTTAGGGGGAGGTTAATTTAATTGATGCTGTTTAAAAAAAAGAAAAGAAACCCTGTTGCTCTTACTGAATAAAAGGCTTCAAAACCGTGAAAACGCTTTAAGACTTGGTGGTGGCATGCACTTTCCTGACATTAAAGCCGTGTTGACATCTGGCTTGCTTTCTTATCAGGTATTCCTCCACAGGCTTTTACTTTCCTCCTTGGTTTGGCAGATACCACATCTTTGATTAGCTGCTATTGAGAATCTGATGTTTGTCCTGCTAGTCTCTTTCCAGATGAGGATTCCGGGTTAGATGGGACTTTGAACAACCTGCTCTAGTGGAAGGTGTCCCTGCCTGTGGCAGAGGGTTGGAACTGGATGAGCTTTAAGGTCCCTTTTAGCCCAAACCCGTCTGGGATTCTGTGATCTGATGGAAAAGAAAGAAAAGATACCCAAGTTTTCCATTAAACTTCTTTATTAAATGCCTGCAAAGCATGGGAATCTCTCTTCATGCCTGCTTTTACAGCAGAGCAAATGCTTAATGTCTGCTTGTACTTCAGGTCTGCTCTTTGCAAGGTGATTTGTCTGTGTCGAGTTTGCTGCGTGCCTATAAAATCAGGAGCCTGGCTGAGTAAATGAGAACTGAATGAAAAGTTTTTTAGTCTGGGGACCAGCAAGATAAATCCATCACACAAAGTGAATCAGAATTTTTGCCAGGTACTGTTGCTCTCTTGTTTCATGTTAGTTCTTGCAAGACTTTATGAGGATTGCAACATTTTCTCCCAGCTGGGAAAGCAAAAAAGAGAAGTTCATACATTTACTTTTCTCCAAGACAACTGAACTTGTACAAATGATGGAGTTAGCTCCAGATACGGAAATAGGTTCTTTTCTGCTGTTCTGTGAGCTGTCACTTCCAGAGGCTTGATTTCAGGCTGATACAAAAGTACCCGTGCTTCCTCCCCTCCACACATGTTCTACATCTATTGCACTACATCTCAAATCAAACAGTGAAATACATGTGGAGGACTTCACAGTAGAAATGCAAACCACAACCTTTGTTGTCAGTTTAATTCTGAGTTTAAAATAAAAAGAAATTAATTTCTTTCCTGAAGTTGGGGTTTGAAATGGTGCTCAAATACAGTGATTCATTTCATCTACTCTTGAGTTCTTCAGCAGTGATGGAGCATGTTAAGAAGCCCTCTGCTACTTTGGCTTGTTCTGGTTAAGAATTTCATTGCTTTGTACAATTACAGGGTTGGAAAAATGAGACCAATCTTCGCACACAACATAGTAACAGCCTGTAAGAGTGGGAGAAGGGGGGGAGATGGTATTGCACAGCATCAATCATTTTGGTCACAGTTCACCCCTCTTAACTGAGTCTTGAACAGTTGCAATTGAATATGTGCTTCTGTAATTTGTTCAATTGGCGCCTTAGAGCTTGCTGCTGCCAGCATTAAAATTAGCCCCAGCGCAGGATTTGAATTACCCTTTGAAGGAATGGGGTTGCTGGCAGAGTGCTCTCATCTGATGGTACTGTGTAGTTTGGATGTGTTGGATCAGTTGCTGTTGTTTAACAGGTTTCTTTTACTTGAGTAGTTTTGGCTTGATGTGGGAGGAGATGAGGGCTTTTGGAGCAAAAAGAGTGCCCTTGCAGATGAAGGCTGTGCAGGGAATGCAGCTAAACCCAATGCTGGGGCATCAGTGGGAGAGGTGGGGCAGAAGGCAGGATGCTAAGGGAGAGGGCAGATGAAAAGGAGAAGCATTGCCATGGAAAACAGTGAGGGCAAGGACCAGGTGAATAATCCTCTCCCTGGAGCACTGCGCAGTGTTCCCATATAGCACCAGTGTGAGCGCTGGGCACTGTGTGAATATATAACCAGGTAGTTCAGGCCCATTGGTGGAAATTTTCTGCTGAGCTGACAGAAAAACCCAACACCTTGCAAGGTCTTAAGATCCTCTGTGAATAATTCCACTTTTCCCATCACTTTTGGTACTGTTCTGTACAAGCTGGTATAGTAAGCACAACAGAAAGGAAATCAAAAAGGCAGAGCAATCGTCAAGGGTGTGCATACAGCCCCGACACTTTAATGAAGCAAAAGTAATCTATCTTTAAGAGAAAGATTTGATTTATTCAATTATGTTGGCCTAGAATATGTTGATGTCTAATATCCCGTGTGGTGGGGAGAGACTGTGAAGAATTTGCAGCCCCAGCTATTTTTCCACATATAATATGGGGGGTGGTTTTGGGGCTCAAATATATTTCCACAAGGAGAAGAAACAAGAGATGGGAGAGAATTTGAGCAGTGTTCTTAAAACCTATGAGGGGCCAGTTTTTGATGTTAATATCAAGTGAGTGCTTTATAGTAAGCAGCAGAAGAAAATCACAGGGATCCTAGAATCATGGTTTGGGTTGGAAAGGACCTTAAAGCTCATCCAGTTCCAGCCCCTGCCACGGGCAGGGACCCCTTCCACTAGAGCAGCTTGCTCCAAGCCCCTG
>WYDI02035098.1:0-11395 GCA_009867235.2 Psittacus erithacus
TCATTATTATTATTGGTGGTAGCAGCAGTGGTTTGTGTTATACCTTAGTTACTGGACTGTTCTTATCTCAATCCGTGAGAGTTACATTCTTTCGATTCTCCTCCCTATTCCCCCAGGAGGGGGGAAGGAAGCTGGGGGAGTGAGCGAGTGGCTGTGTGGCTGTGGGTTGTCGGCCGGGCTTAAATCATGACACTAATCAATCACAAATTTTATATTAAAACTATGCATTATTTTATCATTAAAAGTATATAATTTCCTTGCATAGTACAGTGTATTATATTTAAAAATAAAATGTTGACTACTCTGCTTAATCTTTGTTCTTTATTCTAAAGGTATGTCTTGATCTTCTATTAGGACACTGTATTGTCCCAGTACACAGTTTTTTTATGCTTTGTGATAACAGTACTACAGTACTGTTCCCTGGAAAATAATAGTCCTTGTAATAACTGTTTTATTAATAAGCAATTCCATACTGTCCTTATCAAAGTAATCAAAAAGGTTAACTTTAAAATATTAAAACAAATTCCAAATACAGTGGTATGAAACACCTTTTCTTGAAAATAGCTGGAATAAAGTAAAATAATTTCTATTATTATTATTATTATTATTATTATTATTGGAGATAAGCTATGATTACTCTGTGTTTAGCTTTCCATTACCTGTGATGATGAGCAAAGACCCTTGAACTCTCACATAAAATTCAAATACATCAAAATATTAACTGTGCAAATATATAACTGTAGAACTTGAACTCATGACAGAAATAGCTGAAATTCAAGCAATGAGGAGCATCAAATTAAGATGTTTAAATCTTGCTAGTCAAGTCTGATTGCTGCTTTTGATAAAATTATAGTATTAGTGGTTTCAGAGAACACAGCAGATGCAGTATATTTAGATTTTACTGAAGCATTTGATGCTCTGCTTTGTGAAACCATATAAAATTAATTCAAGTTGGCTCAGATAAGAACACTACCACAAAGCCTGATGAAAATCACTGCAGAATCATAGTCATAATAATCATTCCAGTTTTGCTGTGGAGAAGTTTCTGAGAAGATTGTTAAGATCTGATAATTTGTTTTCATGTCTTTTACCTATTATATGGTGATACGAATAGCATATGGCAATTTTTTTTATGTGCCTCAGGGACCTGGACAAGTTCAAGAAGTGGGCTCATGTGAACCTCATGAAGTTCAACAAGGTCAAGTGCAAGGTCCTGAAGCTGGGTCAGTGCCTCCCCCAGTATCAGTACAGGCTGGGGGATAAAGAGCTTGAGAACAGCCCTGATGAGGAGGACTTGGAGGTACTGGAGGATGAAAAATTCAACATGAACTAGCAGTGTGCACATGCAGCCGAGAAAGCCAACCATATCCTGTGCTGCATCAAAAGAATGGTGACCAGTAGGTTATTCTTCCCCATTTTTCTGCTCTGGTGAGACCCTCCCTGGAATACCAAGCTAGTACAAGAAAGACATGGACCTGTGGGAGTGGATTCACGAAAATGACCAGAGGATGGAATATCTTTCCCATGACAGGAGAGACACTGGGAAGATAAAGAACATCGGGTAATGGCTTTAAACTAAATAAGAGTAAATTTAGACTTGATATAAGGAAGACATTTTTCATAATGAAGGTCGTGAAACACTTAACCACACTGCCCAGAGAAGTTGTAGGTGCCCCATCCCTGGAAAAATTCAAGATCAGGTGGGACATGGCTTTGAGCATCCTGACCTAGTTAAAGATGTCCCTCTCCATTGCAGGGGGATTAGACTAGATGACCTTTAAAGGTCCTTTCTAACTCAAGTTGTTCTATTATTTTATGGTTCTTTAAGGACAATTAAAGGGCAAGTGTAAGGTATTGCATCTGGGTAAACACAATCCAAGAGTGCAGCACAGGCTGAGATTTACCTGGCTAGGGAGCAGCTATGTGGAAAGGGACCTGGGGGTCCAGGTGAACAACAAGCTCAATATGAGTGAACTTTGTGCAGCTGTGGCCAAAAAAGCCAACAGGATGGTGGGGAACATCAGCAAGGGCATCACTAGCAGAGATAAAGCTGTCCAAGCCAGCTCTTGTCAGGCCACACCTGGAATACTTTGTTCAGTTTTGGTCCCCCCTATACAAAATATGTAGGCAGTCTGGAGAAGGTCCAGAAAAGGGCCACAAAGATGATCAAAGGACTGGGAAGCCTGTCACATGAGGAAAGGCTGAGAGAACTGGGTTTGTTCAGCCTTGAGAAAAGAAGGCTCAGGGGAGACCTTATCACCATGTTCCAGTATTTAAAAAGCAGCTACAAAGAAGACGAAGACTCCCTTTTTATAAGGTGTCACATGGAAAGATGAGGGGTGATGGGCACAAGTTACTACTGAGGAGATCCTGGCTGGACACAAGAGGAAGATTTTTCACAATGAGAACATTCAGCCATTGGAATAATGACCCCAGGGAAGTGGTGGATTCCCCAGCGTTGGATGCATTTAAGGTTCAGGTGGACAGGGTGCTGGGCCATCTATTCTAAGTCATGCTTTGCAAAGAAAGGTTGAGCCTGATGATCCTTGTGGTCCCTTCCAACCTAGTATTCTATAAGCCTATTATCCTAAAATACGTACTTTCTTCTTGGAGTTTGGTGGATAATTTGGAGATAAAATCTGTGGAGAGTTACCTGTTTTTTTCCAAGAAAACTTGTCTTCAGTGGAAAGCAGGTAAAATAAAGTCTCCATCAATATTCTTACTAATTTAAATGGGAGTCATATTTTTCTCTAAGCTAGATTGTGCTCACATACTTCAACTTGCTCAGGATATTCTCTTCACAACTTGGAAATCATATGACTGTTGTACATACCAAAGGCAATGATAAGTGCAGTTATTTTACATGAAACACATGGGAAATTTGAGACAGATACTAAGAAATTATGTAGAAACAGACACATGGGAAATTTGAAACAAATACTAAGAAATTATGTAGAAACAGACTGGTTATCTGTGTGAATTCTTCTAGTCCATGGGAAAATGGAATAAAAACGTCTAGAAGCACATGATGATTGTGACTGGTGTGGGAATGGTCTATTAGGACATCTCTACAATAATCTAAATAACAATGCATGTATACCTTTGTACCTCTTTTTTTTCTGCTTCTAACTACTAACAGGTTTGTTTTATTTTGTATAGAGCAATTCATCCTCTTTCTACCTGTCATAGTTTAAGCTTAGTCGTAAATTAGAAAACCATGTAGCCTGCTCGCTCCCCCCCACCCCAACCTGTCCTCCCCACCTCCCCACTCCTGGAAGGATGGGGAGGAGAATGGAAGGAATGTAACTCCCACGGGCTGAGGTAAGAACAGTCCACTAACTAAGGTATAACACAAACCACTGCTGCTACCACCAATAATAATAATGAAAAGGGAAATAACAAGGGAAGAGCATATAATCGCTCATCACCTGCTGACCGAGCAGAGAGAGCTAGCCCTTCCGCGGTAACTCCCAATTTTACATCTTCAGCAGGATATGCTGTGGTATGGAATACCTCTTTGGCTAGTTTGGGTCAGGTGTCCTGTCTGTGCTTCCTTCCAGCTTCCCTTCCTCCCTGGCAGAGCACGAGACTGAAAAGTCCTTGTTCAGTCTAAACATTACTAAGCAGCAGCTAGAAACGTCGGTGTTATCAGCACTGTTCCCAGACCAAAAGTCAAAAACACAGCACTGCACCAGCTACTGAAGGAGAAAAATGACTGCTACTGCTGAACCCAGGACACTACCTCTTTTGTTCCAATTTATGCCTCCCTCTGTCTCACTAAAAATAGAATGAAAAGGTTTGACAGAAGATTTTAGGGAGAGCTTAGAGATTTGGGGAAATTCTGGCTAGTTAGTCAGTTTGCTTTAAAATAAATAAATAAGACCTTGCAAGCATGCAAGCCTGAGGAGAGTTTAATTAAAGTGAAAGGGAAAATTAAACTGAAATGGAAAGGGAAGGGGAGGGAAAAACGGTAGCAAGGAGGGAAAAAAAATCAGTTAGGGAAACTGCTGACAGAATGAGAATAAAAAACAGCCAAAATGTGGTGTTTCATAATCATCCTGTGGTTATTCTTTCTTGCAGTTCTTCCTACAGATGTCTTCCATAGACATCTATCACATGAGGAAGAGATTTCTCTAGTGAAGGACAGGTGCTGTGCTGCTATCGTGGGACTGACTAGGCATAGGCACTTGCACCAACTGACAGATTTGTCAACATGGAGAAATTTCCAGCCATAAAACTGGCAGGATAATTAGTCCACTTTAAAGTATTCTAATATGACTCCCCACTGTCAAAATTATTTTGGAACAAAAGCAGTTTTATTATTTAAAAGTAATTAATCTTGAGGGCAGCTGTATTTACTTAGTGATTGCATGCAGGAGTTATATACGCATAGCTAGAGTAAAATAATTTGATTGTTATAGCTGTGCTGGAAATTACTCTATATAAATAGACATTTATTAGAGAATTTAATGATAATATATGCCTTTTTTCAAGTATGTAAGTCCTTAAGTACAGATAAAGAATTTAAACCTAAGGGAAGCTTTTTTTAAAGAGGTACAGTATGAGTCATTGGAAGTTTTGAAAGCATATTCTATGAAGATCAATTGAACTACTGGGTTCTCTGACCTGTGCAATAGAGAGCTGATAGAGATCATGCTAACATGTTGTAGGGAGAGAAAGCAGATTTTATTAGGCTGAACTATAAGCTTAAAAAAAATTAACAAGATCCGACAAGAAGCAGCAATATCCTAGCTGAATGCTGGTTAGACACAGGTGCTCTTAATTTCTGTTTAATATGTTAAGAAGGCTACTGGAAAAAAGAGTCGTTAGATGTTTGCAGTGTGGAGGGGCTGGACAGAAAGGTGATTGGGCTGTGAGCTGCAGTAGGTGAACATTTCAGAACTTCAGTAATGACCAATCACTGGGGGAAGTAGGCACTCATATAGCCAGGCGCAGAGGTAGCAAAAGTCACTTTGCTCCTAAATGAAGATGAAAATGTTTAATTATTTTTGGGTTTTTTGGCTGCAGGCTTTTTGTTTTCCTTCAGTTTCCATGCAAATGTAGTTTTTGGATTGAGGTTTTTAAAAACATAATAATCAAGCATGAATTGCTATTAATTTTCTCTGGAATTTGCAAACACAGCCTGAGCTTATTCTTTTTTCTTTAAATCCCATTCAGCAATTCATATGATTTTGACAACCTTATTTGAATTTTAGGTGAGATGTATTATTTTTTCCCCAAGAACAGAAATTTCACTCGGTTATCCCAAGAATAACTTACCCATAAGAAACATTGTGGGTTTTTAATGTAAGTAGAATTCAATCCAAAATCTGCCACTAATCTGTAATCAACTCTACATTTCCTAATATACATATGTATATGAAATTGAAAATAGAAAAGTGAACATAAATAAAACCAAGAAAAATCTAGTGACTTTGTTATGACATTTTGGGGGGGAAAAGAGAATTGCAATGTGAACAAAAGTCAAATCCATTTGATGGCAAGTGTGTTTGATGATAAACTATTTCATAACGATAGTCAAGGCAAAAGTTAAAATACTTGAGTAGTAACATTATGAAATAAGATCGTGTGAAGTCTTTGAAAACTCTCTGTTTTGTTATAAAAGTTAATGAGTTCTGTTTTGGCTATGATTTAAAAAAGCTAATTTAAGAAATGCTCTAAGCTTTCTTCAGTTTTCATTCTAAACTTTTCTGACTGCCAATGTACTTTGGCTTCACAAGGCAAATTTCTACTGCCAGAGGCAAAAGTATGTTAGTTAAAGCTGAGGGACAGACTTGAATATGTGTTTGGCTTTGCAACCATAGGCCCTGGTTAGCTCATCTCCCCACATCACAAATCTATCTTTCACAGGCTAAGCACAACTGTACCACATTAACTACAAACTAATGTCACTAACTTGTAGTCCTGTGAACAGAAATTGAACAGCAGATTAATCACAAAGTTAAGGCAATTGCCACACACAGAGAACCATGTTTAAGACTTCTGAAATTCATTCACAATTTAAATCTCAAACTGAAGTGTTATCATTTCAGATTTCACCCTGTGTTTTTCCAGAGAGAGAGAATCAAAATAATATGTTTATCTATTTGTAGCACTCATCACATGTGATGCCTGCAGCACAAAAACACGTGTTCTATTTTCGAAAAGATTACACATAGATGTTCCATGAAATTAAAAAAAAAAAAAAAAGTAACGAGCTGAAATAAGAAAGACAAACCATCATAGAATCTAGAATATAAAAAAAAGTCTTGAGACCTTTTAATCCAAAATATCATCCTCAGCTTCTTTTAAGACTTGTTTCAGATCTTTATCCTTCCCAAGGATGGCTGAAGCACATATGAAGCACATCCAGGGAAGAGGTTCTGTTTTCATTTGCTCCTGAAGAAATCTATTTGACATGCAGCAGAAAAACCCTTAGACTTAAATCAAGAAGCAGTAGACATGCACAAAATTGCATTAGTTTTATGCAACTAATAGTGAAGATTTTTGTTAGATTTGTTTCTATTTACATAAAAACTGCCATACTAAGTTGTTGAAGAATGGCTTGACGAGAGAGGACATGGCTCTCTGGAGCAGTTGTACAAGCAGACCAAGTGCTAGGCCGCACCAGGCCGCTTTTGAAAATGCAAGTCATGATGAGTAGAGAGAACCAGGGGCAAGCTGACCTTGAGGGGCTGACAAACAAGAAAACAAACTGCAAGTAGGAGGAGAAACGTTGATGTAATCCTTTAGACTTAGCTAATCATGTAATAACTAGTTGATGTAATCTTTTAGGCTTAGCCACTCATGTAATGACTAGTAGGCATAAATTAGTGGACAAGGTATATAAGCTGTACCGACTGGCAATAAAGTGGAACTTGCTTATCACTCACATTGAGTCATTGCTTGCTTCCCCGCACCGCCGCCTGCAACACTAAGTAAATCAGAAAAAAGTTCTCTGACCCCATCATTTATTCCAACTGCAGCTAGCGCTATGCTCATGAGTAGAAGAATAAGATTTGAATAATTACAGTGATTTTGCAGTAAGGGCCAAAGACCAAGAATAAAGAAGATGAAGTATATACAAAGTCATATAGGTGCAACCTAAGTTGCCATGAGATGAACTGAGCCATGACCCCTCGGCTTCAGGAGCAGACATTAGTGGGCACTTGTTTTTAATAAGTTTATCAAGTTAACCCAGATAGCTATCCCTAGCCTAGCATGTAGGGAAAGCATACAAGAATGACCATAGATTTAGAGACCTAGATGAAATTCTTGCACATCAGTGTTTTAGAAACATTCTAAGCCACAAATTTGAGTTGAACAATCATAGTAATAACTGCTAGAGAACGTGCTCACTGTGCATTTTCTTGACCACTTTTAATGCCACTTACACTTTTGCATTCCCTGTCGTTCTGTGTAACGCGTTCAGTACTCCAGTGTTTGGGAAAAAAGTGTGCTTCGTATTGTTTGCCTTGCATTTGATGCCAGAAAGGTTTCTTCAGTTAAATGTGTAATTGTACACTATCAGCATGAATTAAGATAAACAGATAGGCAATAAAAAGAAAAGCAGGGTAGGATTAAAGGAATAAAGAAAGGCAAAAAATAGTGGCAATGTAGGATAAAAATTTGTTGTGTTTTGACTCAGTGTTCCACGGTAGAAGTTGCAGTTGGTCAATCACAGAATGCTTTAATGGTCAAGTTGTACTATAAATCACAAAGTGTAAGGTTGAACTGTTAGCTCTGGAATTAAGTTGTATTCTCCTTCCAATTACCATTGAATGTTTCTATGTAGTTTTTTGGATTTGTTTTGTTCTGGTTTGTTTTGTGGTGGTTTTTCTTTTAAGGTGAAATCCATTCCTTTGCTTAAGTGAAGTCTTAAAACTGGTGAGGCTGAGTGTAAAAGTTGAAAAGCACTGTCTTTAAAAAAAAAATAGTTCTCTTTTATTTTAGTTCCTTTATTTTTTATAATTAACAGGATATGAAGGACTTTTTATATCACTGAGAATAAAAGGACAAAATAAAAAAGCCATAGCAAGCAGTTAAATCTTCAATACATTACCTAAAATTCAGAATTTGTAGCTTGACTAATTAAAGTAGTTGCAAAGTAACACTTCGTAGTAAATCCAGTAGAAATTAATAAAGGTTACACAAACATGTGCAATGCTTAAAGCACAAAGGGAAGTTGTTAATTCACAGTAGCTAGCAGTCAATAAGTCTTGATTTCACTGTGGTCACTGTCCTTTATGTATACTCTAAATGCATTATTCGAATATACATGAATATGGTTGTATTCTTCTAAATCTGGTGTCAGCCACCACCTTTACCTAAAAACCAACAAACAAAAAAAACCCCCAAAACCACGGTATTATTAAGGGGTATTATTTGGAAATTACTAAGCTGTCCACAGAAGAACAATGAACAGATCATACAAGAATACAAATAATAAGATAATTACTCAGTTAGTTTATGTTCCTTTGCTCATAAAAGTTCTTAGAATTTAACCAGCAAAATAAGTTTTTTCGAAGATTGTTTAAAAATTTGAGAAGTATGACAAGACAGATTGAGGTTTGAATGTAAATTTTTTTTTTCTAGACGATATCTCAAAGACATGAGCCACCTGCAAAATGAAACTTCTGTTACAGATATATGTTGCATATTGCTACATTTTAGTTCCTTAACTGAAATATAAATACCTTCATGGCCTGTTCTGAAGTTATCAACAATTTTTTGCCTTACCAATGAAAGAAAAAGAAAAATTATGTATAATTTCGGCCAAATTCTCCAAAATGTAATCAGTTTAAACTCTTCTTGGATTCAATAGTACTTCAGTAGTAGGGACTAAATCCAAGTCTACCTTTTAGATACACTGTGTAATTTGTTTCTTTTAGTGTAATCTTGAAAAACCTGATTTAGAAAAGTTTAAAACTCTGTTATCTTGTAAAGTAACTTGGCTATTGTCTTGTAGCTTGTTGCAGTGCTAATTAATCACATGAAGCACTAATGGATGCAAACTCGTTTTGCATTTTCTGCAGTCAGTTTTTAAGTTTTTCATGCATTTTAGGGGTCAACATTCATTCTCTGGCATACAGATCACTTCAAAATACACTGGAGCTATCCTGTGTGGTTTAGCCTTGTATACAGAAGGTAGAAGTGAGCTACATGGTAGCTCAAAGGCTATCTATAATCCCACAACATGACAGATTTGTGGTCCCAATATAACTTTCTCACAATGAGTAATGTCACTCTTCTCTAAGCTTTATTTGTAAGTTTTTAAAATAAAATCCATAACCCAGTCTAAGAAAGTCTGTGCATTTATTTGCTATACTGTAATGTTTTTAGGTAAAGGGAGCATATTATGCTCATAATTTGGTATTATGTCGTGCTGTTTTGTGCAACGGCGTATCAGTTTTCACTTGGTCTGTAGAGAGATGCAAAATCAACTTAAAGAATTATGAATAAGCTTAAATGCACTCAGCATTACATAATTTAGTCATCTGCATGCAAAGACCTATTTCAGAAACATAATCAGCTTTGCAGAAGGAATGGGGGGTGTACCACCCCATGTACAGTGAAACCTCTTCAAATGTTGTAAAAGGTGCTTATGGTAATTATGTTTCTAACTGGTACGCCTGAATTCAGGTGAAATGAGGCTAGATCTAAGACAGTGTTTTGAATACAAGGACAATTTTCTTAATTTGTGCATAATTTCTGGAAAAATTAGAAAGAAAAGTTAGAAATAAGAAACCACTTTTCATTCTTTCTTTGCTTTTGTAATGCAAAGGAAGCCTAGCTGTGGCAATTTGCAGTATATAATTCTTTGGTCCAGATTTGTGTTAAGGGATTAGGGGCTGGCTATGTAATAATTTCTATGAACATCCATCTGTTATGGAGCTCCACCTCCTGCTGTGGTTGGATCCAAGGTTTTCTCACACTTTTAATTAGCCTTCTGGGTCTTCCTTCAGCAAAGTGCTTAAGAATGTGGGTAGCTATAAGCACAGGGCAGCAGCATAAATGACTTCAAAGGGGTTTTTTGCTGAATTTGAACACTAGTCACTTATGCTGAAAGAAAGTCCCTTGCCTAAAATAAATAAAACACATGGTTTCATCATTATCAAAGTAAAAATTTATTTATTTATCATCCAATAAAATCCATCAATTTAAGGAAAAAAAAATCCCACATATATTTTCGTAGTAAATCAATTTTCCAAACCTCTGCAAGACTTAACAGGGACCACAGGATTATATAATGAAAATCATTAGAAGCCTTTAATGTATTCAGTATCTGCAAAATCCCATTTCCTGAACCTTCATTTAAATGACATTGACAAATAAAAAAAAAATAGAAAAATTTTTCCAAAAATACCCAACTTTTTTTCATTTTCTTCTTTGTATATACCTTGCAATAATATACATTTCACTTAAAAGAAGTTCAACTTTTCCTATTGCATTCAAGCTGCTCCCTATTTTCTTATTGAGAAACCTTACTAAGTGGTACTTCTTTCATCCACCTTCAAAACATCTCAGTTTTTTCATTAAAGTGCTGCTTCACCCAATACAATGCTGGATATGGGCTTCTGTTAAGCAATCACTTCCAAGTAGCCTCATAACTGGCAGAGCATAATTTTAAAGGGGTTAATACGACCTTATCTGTGAACCATTCAGCCTGCCAAAGAGATAGGACTCTTTCTCTTTGTGAAGACCTTGAGGGTAATATGAGAAAATTGTGGACTATTTAAAAGTATAAATCCAGATGTCATTACCAGCCCTTCCATGAGAGTTTCAAAGATTAATTAGAGCTCTATTTTGATTCCTCAGCGGCTTGAACAAAATTTAAGGAACCAAATAGAAAGTAAAACAACAAAATAACTAAGAAATAAGGATTAAACCAGCTTTTGCTTTTCCATCCAAGCAAAGGATTGCTTCATGGTATAAAGTATGGTTACAATCAGTACATGTTAAAATCAGAGGAGATATCTTTTTCTTTGTTTTTCTGCTATTTGAAAGAGATTTCTGAAAACAAGTTCAGTGAGCATAATCCAATTTCTGAAGGGGAAGAGAAAAGACATTAAACTGCTTTTTCATTATTATTTCATTATCTTCAAGCAGGACCTTGAAGTAGTATATGTGAAAAAGGTCCTGATTTCTTTGCAAAGTCAGAGAACCTGAACAAAAAGGGGATAATTTCTAAGAAATATTTGATGGAGTTTTTTCATCAGTTGAATCATAAGCATAACTATACAAAATAAAGCAACCACTTCTTGGAGACCACCACAGACACTATTTTTGTAAAAAAGTCCACTATTCATAAAATATGTTGTCCTGGGTTCAGCAGCAGCAGTCATTTTTCTCCTTCTTAGTAGCTGGTGCAGTGCTGTGTTTTTGATTTTGGCCT
>WYDI02035100.1:0-21046 GCA_009867235.2 Psittacus erithacus
TGAACTGTCTATATTTTTATAATATTATATAGTTTTTCTATGTAATACATAATATATAATAAATAATATATAATAAGCTTACATATATACACACACATATATGAACCACACATACACACACACAGAGCAAAGCTCCACTTGCTTATCTACCAAGAACTGCTACTTCTAACTCATCTGATTAGGGAATAACACTATTAACAACTAGTGCTGGACTTACAGGATACTAATTCCTCAAAATGTAAAATGGGGAAAAAAATGATCTAACATGACTGAGCGGCCATCATTTAGCCTAAACCTTATTACAAATTTCCAAAGCTTTATTGTAACTCCACTCTAAACTACCCACCAAGCAGAATACTGAACTTGCCATATCAAAGAGAGTAATATTTAAGAAATAGGGACACACAATTCAATAATTCTAGATATGTTAGTAAAATGTTTGAATCTGTTTTCTAGGAAAACTCAGTCCATCCTTTCATAAACTCAGAAAATTCATATTTTATTAAACAAAGAAGGTGAGGGAAGACTAAGAAGGTTGTTTAGATTAATTTAGTTCTCTGTCCTTATTACCCAGACAGGAAATAACAGAACAAGAAGAATTATTCAAGAAAGACAAAAGAGAACTTGCAAAGCAGTATTTCAGGGAGGACACACTGCAGAAAAAACAAAACAAAACAAAGCAAAAAAACATGAAATTTAACAGGGATACTCAAAAACCCTGGGCACAAATTAAAGAAAGCCAGTCCTGATATTTTCCCCAGACACATGAATATAACTGCCCTCAGCTTAGGTGCCAGATGATTGCCTGAGTGCTTGCACCTGCCCAAAGTCAAAGCTTCCAGCATTTCCTAGGACCAAGTCTCCTAACATGGTATGAAAAATCATTTTTAAAAAGATTGAGGATCAAATGTACTCTATTCATAGATGCACAGAAGTTAGGAAAAAGTTAAAGTAGCCTAACTAAATACAAAAGTGACCCTGGCTAGACGTCAGAGAAAGCTTTCTAACCACAAGAGTAACAATGGACTGCAGCTGAGCTCCCATGAGGCTCCCTTAGTTGAGATTTTCGGAGATTAGACCAAAAGAATCTGTAAAGAATGAACCACACGTTTGCGACCATCACCACATGTAATGCAATTAACTATAAATTGACTATATCCTATTCATCTAATTCCCTTCTATCATTGCTTCTCTGCTCTACAGAAGCAATCCTAGCCATTGACAAATGATGACTTTACCTTTGGGGCAGGGAGGGGGTAATTAATCAAAAAATCCTAACACTTGCTTTAATTCTGAGCTTCCTCACAGAAGTATGCAGGCTTACTAGTTTTAGAAGTCAGCAGGGTTCATGCTTTTGAGTTCCTCACTGCAACCCTGACAACAGAAAGTTTAAAGTATTTAAAATTAAAGCAATAAAGAAATTCCAAGACTTTGCATTGACAAAAACACCAATGTGAAATCCACTGCAAGACACAGACTGCAGCATTGCATATTTGAAGCTTTCCAAAGAAATCAGAGACCTTTGAAGATACCAAATTTGAAGCCTTCCAGAGAAATAAGAGACCCTTGAAGATACCAATGTAAGCTGAACTACCACTTTCACAACCTGCGCAGGCTCCTAGCCAACAGCAAATGAAAGGTAACGCAACCAAATCCTCTTACTGCAACCCATACTAAACTGAATTACTAAATAATTGCTATTCATGCATGCTGATAGCTAACACAGCTAAACTCTTACCAGCTTGATCATTTGCCCAAACCTTCACACAGAAACTTGTAAGAATCAGCAGAGCTCACAAATACTGCATGCAAGTGAAAGATTTAGATTCTGTAGTCCCAGAACTTGATATTAGTAGGGCAACACACCTATCTGAGTCACAGAACGTTCATCTCTATGTCACTATATAAATGACTCTGACAGTCAAACCTTTTAAACTGCAGTTTTAATATGTACCCATGTAAAGAACTACAGTATTGTTTAGGGGCAAACGTTTATTTGTGTCAGCAGCAGCTGTTCCTTGAAACTGTTAAATCCACCTTTAATTACCTGGGATTGTTTGATTATTAAAAACACAAACTAAACAGCACAAAATATTTCAAAGTTTCTGGCACTGAGTAAGCAAATGCCAACTCGTAATGTTAAGATGCTGCTTCCCAGTTTTAGCTCATGGGTCTAGCTCTCATAAACCAGGCATCATAAAGGCAATTTGATATAAGTGATACCGTTAAATGGATATTTACTCTGTAACTGGTACTTCAGGCCTTGAGACAATTTTTCAGAATTACCCAAGTGCCAAGCACAATTTGTAGAAAAGACTTTTGAAAGAGTCTTTTTTAATCATCAGAATATTTTTGAAAACAAGTATCAAGCCTGTATCCTTTCAGCACAATTCCAATCCTTCCTACAATTACATGATACAACAGCCAATGACATCAACAGGATCTTCCTCACCAAGATCAGATTCTTCCAATTTCTCCTTTTTCATATGCAGCATTTTTTTCTTGTTTGATTTGAATTTTATTTGCTTTGATACATTATTGCTTAGAAGACATTTGAGTTAATCAAACAAAGGATAGTTTAAGGTTTTTTCTCTTGTAGCAGGATGTGTGTGACCAGACTACTTGTCAGGTGTGTATCTTCTCAGTTGAACCTTTGTTCAAGATAAAAAATCCTTTCAAGCAGATCCAGCCTTCTGTCTAAGCGAACTAGATTCAGGGGGAAAAAAAAAAAAATCACAAAAATCATCTATTCCACCAGGGTTCAAACAAGTCTGTTATTTCACATATTTTTTTCTTCTCTAATCCTTAGCATAGACAGATATATATACCTGCAAGTTAAAGCACCTCGACCTTATAGATATATACATTTCAATATACATGTCCCCAACATTGTCCAGAGAAGTTGTGGCTGCCCCATTCCTGGCAGTGTTCAAGGACAGGTTGGTTGGGGCTTTAAGAAACCTGGTCTAGTGGAAGGTGCTCCTGTCCACAGCAGGTGGTTGGAACTGGATGATCTTTAAAGTCTCTTCCAACCCAAAGCAGTCTACAAACACTTCTTTTTCCCAGAAGCGAGTAGCTGTCCTGGGTTCAGCAGTAGCAGTCATTTTTCTCCTTCTTAGTAGCTGTTGCAGCGCTGGTTTTGACTTTCAGCCTGGGAACAACAGTGGTAACACAGATGTTTTTAGTTCTTGCTAAGTAAAATGACTGCTACAGCTGAACCCAGGACAGTAGCCTATACAACAAGAGCACTAGCATAACGTGTAGACAAATAGACTACGGGGGGGTTGTATCTTTTTTTCCACATGAAAGCACATCCAGTTAGTTAAAAAGACAATTTCTGCATGCAGAAAAAATCCTGAGGTTGGGGGTCTGATGGGCCAGCAGGGCTGATGGATTGATTAAACGCATTTCATAGACTGTGGGTTCTGCGCTTTTACAAGGTCAGTACTTACTGTGGGATTACCTGCTAGCCCTTGGCAGATGAGCTACCTTCGCAGCTTTTTGGCAGAGATGCTTGAAATCTCCAGGCTTGCCTAGAAACCTCCTTCAGTTTACATTGCTCCTGGAACTACAGTGTACCTCCCTCCCAGCCTATTCTAGGCAAAGGCAGTCGAGCTGCTAATGCTAAGCTACTGTCATTCTCAGTGAAGAAAAGGTTAAGCTAGGGAAGCACAAAATTATTTCTATCACCATAAACTGCTTCCATGCTGGTTTACCTTTATAATTTTTTTTAATTTTTTTTTTTTTAATGAAACAGGACGCCCTTACTCAAAATCATGACAGCCATTCAAGAACTGGATACACATCACTCCAGAGCTATCCATAATATGCACTTATAATTTGGGGCAGACACATGGCGCAATTTACTCACTGCAGAATTCTGCAAATTTATACCACCAGAGAAAAAACCTCAGGCTTAATCAGCTATTCACCCATTTCACTATTTGAGACAACACTTCCTGAACTGACAGCTTGGCCTCTTTCCCCAACCTGCACTCCTCCCACACTTGTGGATTCACTCACTGGTATATTGCAGCAGCCCTGGGCTGAGATCTCTCTAAGGCAGAGGCAGCTTTTCCTAGGCTGTTAGCAGAGTACTTTGATGTTTCATGGGTATGCTCAAGTGCTACTACACCTAAACAAATGTACGTCTCTACAAAAGCTCCAGCCCAAACTTTATGCAGGAGGAAACAGCTGTACAGTTGAAAATAACCTAAAGTCTACATGTATCATGAATGCTGGAGCATAAACTAAGAGAGTCAAAGGCATTGTTTAATTAAATTTTCAGTTCATTCTTCCAGATTGAAAATGAGCAGCGCCTCTGACAGAGCGCAAGGCTTCCTTTGTGTGCACTTAAAACAATCACTACTGCAATTTCCTTTGAATCATTCTTCTGTTTCCCCCTGATTCAGACTTCAAGAGCTAAGAAGAATTATGCTATTCCCTGCATTATGATTTTTTTTCCTTTTTGAAAGCTTGTGCTGAATAGAAAAAAGGCCGCTTCATGCCGGCCAGGTTTCCTGCTCCCCCATGACTGTTTCTAAACAATTCAAAATCAAGCACATTTCTAGGCACAGACAACTTCATAGCAAATACCTGATTCTTAAGCGCGCTGTACCCTACATTAGCTTCTGTAATTTACTGTCTGAGGACGTTCTTTCACTTAATTTTTTTGTACACTCAGAAATCAGTGTTCAAAATTCAGTTACACTACTTTTCTACAGGTAAAATGATTTTCCTTCTCATATTCCTTCTGTATGCAGGAAAAGGAATATGAATCAAAGTCAGCTTGAGAAATTAGGTAATAAGCAGGAGCCTGATAGATGTTCTTACAGATAATAATACTAAGTCTATGCTCTATGTAGTAAGATTTGTATACAAAAAAAAGCATATTAAGATAAAGAACCTTAATCCGCTGCAGGCAAAGGCAGAAGAAACTATGCAATTTCAAAAGAGTTACATCAATCCACTGACAGAAGACATGTAAAAATCTAGCTGTTCTGAATCATCACCGAGAGAAGACACATGGTAGTATTAAACAAAACTGAAAAGAATTCCACTTACCCCTTTAATTTCGGAGTTTCTTTTGGTGCATTATTTCCTAATGAAAATTTCTGGATTCATCTTCTTGGCAAGAGAGTTCTAAAAGCACACTACATGTATGTCACATGCAGCAACAGTGTATATATGAGGTATATATTCTGTATACTCATATATTTCTGCATACTCATATATTTCTGTATACACTCATGGACAAAGAGTAAAATTCAAATTAAAAAAAAAAAATCAAGAAAATCGAAAATGTCATGGGCTTAGATACATGACAATCAAAGCAACAAGCCAAAAAAAAGACAAAACAAAAAAAAAAAAACAACCCAAAAAGCTGTAATGAAAAGCTGGGCTCAATTCATTTTCAGTGAACTCCATGCAGGTGGTTTAATTCCCTCCCACTCAAACCTTCCTGTCAACAAGGTATGCCAAGCCAGAAACACTTTTTCCTGCAGGACTTCCGCCGCCTTCTGGAGTTTCTGGATGCTACAGTAAAAATCCTACACAAATATGAACAAGACAAATCACTGCAAAAAAAGAGTTACAGCAAAAGAAACAAAGCATTGAGAAACTTCTTTACTTCTGAGATTTTATATATTCCTCTCCCCAAACATCTTAATTTCACCAAGACCACTACAATTTCCATACACACACACAAAATAAGAAAATAAGCCTATTATTTTTGTGACCATCTATGCTGACTTTTGCTCACCTTTTCAAAAAGCAGCAGACATCATAAACAAACATAGTTGTCATTGCAGCTTGTTTTTAAACAAAGACATCAGGGGACAGTTCGCAAAACTTGCTTTTACAACCAATTTTTTTCAGGAAAGTAGGAAAAAACAGATCTAAGATCATGGAATAAAGATTCAGTCATGAAAGCAACCAACACAGCTTTCATGCTTTAACCAGTCAGACTCGAGACCTAAATGCTGATGAAAAGCCAAGGATGACTAAGAAAAAGTTAAACTTTTATTCAAAAGGTAGAAAATTTATGCATTTCTTTTATTTGAATAACATCTAACATCTTCTTACAAGATTTAACACATTTTCTTTTCAGTTTCATCATTAATTGGGTCCAATTTGGCTCCTCTTTAAGTTGGTGCCAAAGCACACCAAAACACCTATTGTCCGCACTGGAATTGAAACTGGGTCCATAATTTCAAGTATTCCCAAATCAGAGAAAGGTTCTGGTAACTCACTATTTGCTTCCACAAGAAAAACAAAAGTTAGTTACCAAAATGCTGCCTTAGAAAGAAAATTGGCTTTTGCACGAGTAGCCCAGGGTCACTGGAGGAACAGCTGAAGAAATCAGGAGGCCAACAAAATGTTCTTAATAGTAAATCTCATTCATATCAATTTAAAGCACTGGGGGAGGAGAGAATATCCCACATTTTTGTAGAACACAGTTTGTAGAGGTGTTTTTAAAGGCACTGTAGTTTGTCAAGCTTTAACACAGAAGAACAAAAGACTATTCAAAATAATCCAGAATAAATGTGGAACCTTTGAAGGACACCAAAAGCTTTTGTGTGGGGTATTCCAATCAAGTATGACTGGAATTGCAGGTTTTAGAACCTTCAGTGTTCCAGGTGAAGAACGTACATGCTGAAAAGAGAACTGAAGTGCTCAGCCAACTTAACTGTTATACGCAAAATGAAAAGGAATATTGGCAGATGATTGGGAACATTCAGGTCCTGCTGAGGGACTTTGAGAGAAAAATAGAATGGGGGAGGGTATGGCTGAAGAATTTGACATCACTTCAGAACTAAGGCAAAATATTTGATCTTTTGAACCTAAGGGCTTTATTTCATCCTGAAAATATTTTAAAATAACCTTTAAGCCCACTCCCTCCCCTGCAACTGAAGCAGCCAATGCAAATTAAACCTGAAAAGCTGAGGGCAAGTCAGGACATTCACACACCTCTTCAAAAGATCCCACTGCAACATCTTGCAGCTTTTTTCCCTTCTTTCACAGAGGAAACAGTGATAGCAGAAAAGTTTTTTCAAGTGTAACCATGCTGTCAATTTGCATCATTTTGTTTATTTGCCCAGGGACTTTTTCTCCTGATAACCATTGCTGAATTAAAGCTACCTCTCCCACGACTCCTTCTAAAGTCTCCCAGTTTCTTAATCTCTTCTGAAGGGAGCTCTAGACAGAGCTCCCAGGATCATTTGCTGCATGGTCTCCAATATAAACATTTTGGTTTCAGTCATCCAAGCCAGCCTTCGGCATTACCCAGAAACACATGCACCTTCAAAGCACCCCAATATATATCACCCACCCCTTACAGTCATGCTATGACAATCAGAATTATGACTGTCTGAGACTCAGCTGTCTTTTATTTTGGTTTACTGAAGAAACAAACCAACCATACAGGCAAAAGATTATCTGCCAGCAACAAGCAGACTTAAAAGGACCCTCAAAGAGGAGGTCTGGGTGGTATGCAACACAGCACACAGATGGGGCCAACTGCACCACCCAGTCCAGGATGCAACAGGCTCCTGCACTCCCCCATATTGTCTTCCCAGGGAGTAAAGACACAGCCACCGAAAACTACAGGAAATGAGAATCTGACAGCTCCTCAGCACGAATAAAACCTGAAAAAGCTTTCCAGTCCCATTTGCTCACCTGCCTTTTGTTCTGCAAGTGCTAAAGCATGTGTTTACCTACATCAGCAGCCATGACAAATTTTACCACTAATTACATAGGGAAACTGCCATTTTCTGCCTTGCAAATACTTTTCATGCAATTAAGATACAAAAGATCCTCCTTTTCCATAACTAAAAGGCATTCTGTCTCACACAGCCAAAGAATTTATCCCTCAGTCCATTCAGCACTCATTTTCCTGCGAACTCAGGGAAGATAGCGAAGCACTGAGCCAAATGTTACCAAACTGACTCACCCAACCACATACAAATTTTATACACATACCTAAACCTGCAAGAACTACAAGAAGACAAAGTGTGTTCTTGTGTGGCTTACAAAGGATCATTTGTAACCCTGCAAAGACTAAAGGTAAATAATGACAAATAAGTAAGCTCATGAACCATACAAAATATAGCCCACTTCTTCCACATGACTAACTATCCATTACTCTAATGGCTTTCTCATGTATTTTAAATGCACATGGAAGGAGCAGTTGGATTTCACAGAATGTAAAGGATCCCCATTATTAAACGTAAGTAATACAAATACCTGATAGGAGAGAGGGTTTGTCAGTTGTATGCCCTTCCTCATTTCACACTAGCACAGAATAAAAAATATTCACCAAGGGTGATGACAAACAAGGATGTGTTTAAAAGGAATCCTCACAAACTACTGAGACTTCTAGCAACAAAGCTTTAAGGTAACACCCCTGGTACTACAGGTTAATGATGCATTCAGCTCACATGAAGAACGATGAAAAAGTCCTTGCATGGCTATTTTAAATTTATGGTCACAAACCAAGCAATACAGCCTTCTATCAGGGACAAAAAAGCACATTTTCTGCTTGGCAAAACAGGCAGGTACCCCACTTCATGCTGCAGCAAAACCAAGGGATTAGAGCTCTCATTTTCTATTGTTTCTGTTGGTTTTCCACTTCTAAATAACAGCAAGGCTTGACCCCAAGCATGTCCCTTTGACCTTAGTGCCTACAGTGTTCAACTCTTTCCAACACAGCATGTCAAGGAAAAAAGGGAAGAAAAGCACAATAAGTTCTGAAATTACAATCTTCATTATGAAGTATGAAACTGAATTGGTATATAGCAAGCACAAGATCTGACCAAAAAGGCAGCATCTAAAAAGTGTACTAAAATTGCAGTCTGCAAAATTCTACCCAGGAATCAATACGTGATTATTCACTTGCAAAGATCTCCTTTTTGAGTAAACTGCAACTAATTCAACTGCTTTATCATCACAAAAATAAGAAAAATAAATGTAAATTTAAAAAAAACCAAACAAACAAACAAAAAAAAACACACCACCCAAAAAAACACTGACAAGAATGAAAAAGGAGAATGCCGTTTTCTACCAAAAATATGGATATTAGTAATGACGCAACACAACCAATACATAACTTCTCATTTGCTCATACATGCTCAGCACCACCCTGGCAACAGATTTTACAGTATGGGGTAACAAAACCTACAGCTTTCAAGGAAATTCTCTTTCTGAAGCACCTTTCAAATTATTCAAGTCTCTTCTAGAGTTCACTGCATGTCATGTGGTAATTTTTAGCAGTTTTCTTTCCTGAGAGAAAGGGTTGCAATTCTGCAGTTGACTTTTGGTTTAGAACTTCAATAAACTAAAATGAATGGAGTATCAAGAAATGGTATGTAACTGTACTAAATGCACTAGTATAATAAATACTCAATCCAAGTTACAGAAATCCAGAAGCATTTAATGAAAAGCCCACCCCACACAGCTTGCATTTGCCCTGGTTGTATTAAGAAATGATTGCTCATTGAAACCAGCAAAACAGTTTCCTCTGACAATATTATTGCTTAAACCTCAGACTGACTAAGAGGTAACTTCATTTAAAAACTGATGAATTTCCTTCTTGCTGTCATTCTGGTTTCATTAATTTTGTTAAGTGCACCTAGGGAAAATGAAGTGTCTCAGCATTCATTTATTTTATAGTTATTCCCTGGGGTATTTAAAATTGTTGGTCTCATCTGTAAAGATACTGCTGAAATTAGCAATCTATTTCAAATATGTGACAGTAATTTTGAGAAGCAGCTAACAGCAAGGTTTGTGAGCCCTTTTTTTTTTTCCTTTCCTTCTTTTTCAATTAGAACAATGGTCCACATGCAGCATCTTGTACTTAGTCTGCAATCCAGCGATTACTTTCTGCCCATAATAGAAATATAAGAAAGAACAGCATCTTTCTAATAGAAAAGTGTTACGGAGTATCATTCATTTACATTTTTGTTTAAAAGATTTTTTTATTGCTTTTGCTACAAACAATTCTTAGATGTACTGCATCTATGACATTAAAGAAGAAAACATGCTCTTACTTGCAACTTAGAAGTTTGACCATATTTTCTAGTTTCCCTGCTGCTGTGCAAAATATGTACACTTTTTCTAAATACTGTTCTCAATATTTTAAAAAAAAGCAGCTGTATTTCAAGATTATGTCCTTTTAATCAATTCACTTTTTTATTAATTATTCTTTTCAAAACAATACTCTGAATATCTAGAAGAATCTGCCCTGAATGTATGTATAAACAATACCAGACAGGACAAAGGAAAGAGTATGCTTTCATATGCTTGAGCCTTTGTATTACAGTTTAGTAATTACTGTAGATGATAAGTAAATAACCATAGATGGAAAGCAACTGCAATTTACCATTAAAAAGACTTTTAGGATTTCTGAAATAATGCACCTGCATGGCTAAGAAAATTTCTCACCAGAAGATGCTTTTCTTTTTAAAAAAATGTAGAAGTATAAAATAGCAGAAATCACTATCACAAAGAATACATTCCATATTCACAGCAAATTACTATTAATTTGACTTTTAATGCCCAGCCTCAATTAGAATAATTAACACAATGTAAGATCTTTATATTCATAGCACTCTATTTCCTGCTGACATGTGCATTCATTAATCATTTCACCAGGGGAAAAGATAGGAGCCTACTGTTCCCATATTGACTCCTTGGAGTCCCTAGAGCTAAATTAACTTGATCCAAAAGTGCATCTTACATTTTCCGTATAGACTAAGTTTTGAAGGCATGACATCCGGAACATTTTGAACTGCTTATATTATTTTTTAAAAAAAAAAAAATCAAACCCACAAAAAAATAAAACAAAAACCAAACTTCACTGGGGAGTGAAAAAAAGAAGAAGAATGCCAGAATGATCCCCAGAAAACTCTATAAAAAATAGTATGTTTACCTATTTCTATATATTTTACTAAATCATAGTCAATTATTCCATAACTTTCTTAACAGCATGTACCATACTCTGACAAACCCACTTATGTCTTTTACATATCAAGTCATTTAACAGAGTTCTAACCTCAGACATTATTTCACATATTTTTGGGGGGGGGGGGGGGGTATTTTAGTAAGCCATGTTGAGATGTTGAACCCTGCTTTTAGATTGTTGTATCTCATTTTGTTATACTCTCAGTATATCATCATCATCAAGAAAAATCTGTCTGCTTATTTCCCAGATGAAAACTATACACTTCCTTTGGAGACTTGAGTATTTTATTCAAAAATTCAGCCTTAAGTGTAGCTTACAAACCATGAAATGCCACATGTATCATAGAACTACCACTTAACACCTTAAAATAAGAGGTAAGTGGTATGGTGGCCAGAATATCATGATTAGAAGGTACTACCTAATAAAATGTTAAAAAACATGGTTTAAGCAGTCTTCCAGGAAGACCTAGTGTATCTATCCTATTCATCACTTCCCTTATAACAAAACCTTGTGGTTGGTCCATCACACATGTCGCATTAAACAGGACTCGGCATAAAACATAGTGCTCAGAGAGAAATTTCAAGGAATACTTCAAAAGTGCAATGACCAGATGCCTTAAGACTAATTAGTGAACTTGTTCACTGGAGAAGTAGCTAATAGATTGTAGCTAATATTTTTTCCAACCAAAGATACAGAAACATAAAATAGAGATGTTTCACAATACTTTTAACTTCTTCAGGAAAAAGAAAGCAAGCATTTGCCTTAAAGAATGTTTCCAAGATGAGTAAAAGGCCTATTAAATTGTTACATGCACATTACAGGATGGCCATTCTTTCTGAAACAACAAAGCATGTATGGGCTTCATAGCAGCATCTTCTAAGGGCCCACAGGGTTTACCTTGACCTTCAGTAACAAGTTTGTGCAGCAAGGTACACCAATCTCCTGCAAGAACAATTATTCCAATCCTTAAGAGACCCAAAATATGCAATGCCCACAACTCACCAGTCAGCTATCATGTCAAAACATTAATGACATGTCTTGTGACACCAACAAATGAGTTATACCTACTTAGAAGGTAGCACTGTACCATAAAAATGCCTAAGTTATTGTTTAATCTATGTGAAGATGAGTCAATGAGTCAATAAGCAGTTCTGGAGAAGCGATTATTTTTCTGTTAACAGCTGACTCTCATCATATTTGTAGCAAAAGTCTGTTAAAATCCACTTCTGAACTGGCATCTTGAACATCCTTTTTAGAGGAAAAGCTGTCCCAGCCTGAGACCATATACCTTGGTTAGACAAACTGTACCAGAACCTGGAGAATAGCATCTTAATCCAAAATTGTCTGGACTAACAGCTGTCATTATTTTATTATCTCAAAACACATACTCTCAAAAATATGTCTCATTGTTAATGTACTGTAGGAAAACATAAAAATGTAGATTATGAAATACTTGATATCCTTTCCTGATTATCCAGTTATGATACATCCTGTAAATCTGCAAGCTGAAGAGCTGGATTCCACATTTGCACACAACTGCGCTCTGACCTTAAACCACAAAGATATAAAGGGAGAACAGCAAGACAGCACTGGTAACAGTAAAAAAACAAAAAAGAACTATTAGAGGCAAAAGTCAATGTAAGCAACTACAAGGAAGAGATCATCACACACCCCTCCAGCCCACGGGAGACTGGTCAGCTGCTATCTACCTAGAGGGCTGAGAACTTCATTCCTGGCTCTGATGTCAGCGTGGCGCACAACCTTGGAAAAGTCACTCAACCTCTTTGCACCTCAGTTTCCCCACTAGGATGACAGAAAAGCAACCCTTTCCTTTCCCTAACAAGCTCTATGAAATGCACAATGAAGAGACAGATTATCTCTAAATTGCAATAAAAGTCTTAGTCATGTGCCACCTCTACTCATTGTTTTAATCTAAAGTACAACTTAAAGCCCACCATAGTACCAATAATGTGTTAATAAAAACTGTAATTCAAAAATGTCGTATTTTGCTGCGTATAGCTGCTATCAAGCATACCAATCCAGAAATAACTACTGTACAAACTAAGCAATGCATCTTCAAAACTCTGCCTTAGCTCAGAAATAGGTTTTCTACCTCACGCCTTTATTTCGGAATCACTGAAGAAATGAAGTTGCCTAGGACTCCTAGAGTCAGAGTGCTCAGTCTTACACACTTCAAAGCAAGTAAAATAAAATCCACTAATGCCAAGTAAATACACAGATGGTAAATAGCTATTAATTTGTGGGTTTTATTTCAAGCAGACCAGCATCTGTTTGGCAAAAAAGAAGGTAATGAAGCTGCTTGCATAACCACTTAAAGTATCTTCTCTTGCAATAGTTCAAGATTTGTGACACAGTACCAAAAAAGTAAGTTTCCTTTGCAGCTGTGACACAAACTAAGAGTGAAGACAAAAGAGAGATCACATCCAGAATCTGAAGTTCTAAGGAAATCTTTGTTTCAATATAAAACACAGAAGAACATTAACAATCTACACCTCAGTGCCAAAGCTGAAATTCTATAAAAACAAATATGAGACTCTACATTTATAGATGTGTACATGAAAATAATCAAAGCAAAACATCCATAGTTCAAGGTTAAAGTGCCAAATGACAGAAGATGGCAAAATTTTAGTTCCTTTTTGCTAAGAAATAATCATGTAACTTCAGTGGAAATCTGCAGGATAGAAACAATAGAAGCACTCCCTGAGCAGTTTGAAATGGCATAAGGACTCAGTTGAAAGAGTGAGTTCTGCTCTCTTCCAGCAGTGAAGTGTTTCAAGGCATCAATCTAGCTGAAGGCTAACCCGGCAAAAGGGATATCTGCGGGTAGGACACTTCAGCTGGACACAAGCTGCTCTTCACACCCAGCTGCACAAACACTTGTGCAAGTACAAAGACAAGGGAGAAAGCAATGGTGGAAGCCACTGACTAGGGGAGAGCTATGCAGTTCTCTGTAGGTTTTCAAAGGCTCCTGTAGCTACAGCACTGGGCTGTGGATTCACATTGTACAAGTTGAATCTTAAAAAAAAAAAAAAAAAACAGCAACAGGCTGCTACAAAAGGAGACATTCTCCTTTGCCTTAAGTTTCCTGCAGCACAGTTTCACTGTCTACCCAAAAATGTTAACAAACTAGTACTTTTCTGATAGGTCTTCACATTGTTCCAACCAACTCTATGACTGCTCCATGGTTAGAGTCAAGACAGAGAAGGAGCAACTGGAAGGGGTGAAACAGCATCATACCACATTCATATCACACTAAGAATGGCAGGAAACCACACCGTCATCTTAAACTAGACAGCTCCCAACACCGTAAGCCACACGTTCTTAAGAAGTTACATCTTTAGACACTTTCTTTCTCATGAGACATTAATTTTTATTAGACACTGCAGAAACTCATCACCTTTCAGGGTTTGGATTCATGAAGCTAACCATAGAACTATCTTTGCAGACTATTCCTTTAATATACCTCTGCGACTGCACATTTTCAGGCAACAAAAGCATACATACATGCATAACACACATACCCACATCATATACAAAGGTACATTTTTCAGAAGTGTCTCAACTTGGACTTCAAAGACCCTACATAGGCACTAAGTTCCAGTGTCAGGATGATTTTTCACTCCTCTGTGTTAAGTGTGGATTTATGAGCTCATTTGCTGGCAGCTGATTCAGCAAAGCCTGACAATTCTCAATACATGTAGAACTGGTAGTGCCACAAATTAAAATTACGCTGTTAAAATTAACACTCGCTCTTCCCCCTTTCGGCTTTTCCTTCCTCAGTTTTTTCACCAAACTTTAATCACTCAAACTGAAACATACAGGCATACAGATTTTTATTCTTCAAATGTCTTGGGTAAAACAGACCAGCCCTTTCCAAGGATTAAGTTAGAAAAATTGTGGACTGGTTTTTTTGCCCTTTTTTTTTTTTTTCTGAACCAACACTGAAACCATGTTCTTATATTGCTAATTAAATTCAAGTCCCAAGATGTTTGCACAAAGGTTTCCAGGGTATGAGATATGTTGTCATTAGGCTTAATCAAACAGGACCAATTTCAGGGCCTTTAGAAAAACCTCCCGTTTCTCACATCCTCTGTTAGGGCTCATTTAGCGTTTGGCAGTTGACTACTTTGAAAAGTCTACCCCTACCCGGCGTGCTGCAGCAGCGCAAGACCTTTTCCCACCTAGCAGGCGACCGGGCACAGGGCTACAGAGGAGGCTGAACCTCTACCCCCTCCACTGCGCAGGGCAGCAGCGCTCCGGACCCCGGGGCCGGGGGGGAGGGACCCGCTCTGCCCCGCTGACCGGGCAGGCAAGCAGCGCCGGGAGAGAAGGCACGGCGGGGAGCAGCGGCCGGAGGCAGGAGGCAGTGACTCAACGCGGGTGCGGAACAGCCCGTATACACAGCCGCCGTTCTGTACAACAGCCTCCTTTCTCTCTTTTCTCTTTTTACTTCGGTAGCATGTACAGGAAAATACGAGTGTCCCGACTGCTGAGGAGTGTTCAGCACCTGCTCATTTAACTGAGTACCTCAAAGCAAAACTTCCAAAGCCAGCACCAGCACGCGTCTTGCTAGTTCATCTGTCCCATGCACGACCGACAATCAAAGTTACAAAATTATTTCTTCGCCTCCGACAGGACCCCGAAAACCCTTTTGCCTACTGCCGATCCGTTCCCGGATACCGCAAGGCGCGGCTCGGAGCCAGGCCCGAAGGCTCTCCCGCAGTGCACCCCGCAGCCCCCCCGGCCTCTCTTTACCTTGATGCCCTGCTGCTGGGTGGTCAGGATCAGCTTGGTCTCATCCAAGAGCAAAACTTCGCAGTAAAATTCCTCCGGGACTGCGCAGAAACAGCCCATGCCTGCTGCGATGTCCGGGGACGAAGTGGGGAGGCGGGAAGAGACCCGAGCTACGGCGGAGGAAGGGGCTGAGGCGAAGCCGGGGCTGGGCCTCGCCCGGCTCCGCGTCCAGCGGCAGCGGCTAGAAACCGGCGCTGCTACGGCGAAGCGCCCGGCCCCACGGGGCGGCCTTCCGCCGCCATCCCGCAGAACAGCCTGTATAGGGGTTGCCGGGCGCTCCCTCTGGGAAAAAGAGGCGGCTTTTCAGGAAGGAGTCCAGGGCACAGCCTTTGCCCGCGGCTGGCTGTCACGCTGCCCCGGGGAGGTACCGAGCCGCCTCCCGCCCCGTCCGCGCACGTTTCCGCGCCTCCTCTTTGTGTAGGGAAGGGAAGTGGCCGGGGGAGCCGTCTCCGCCGCCGCGGCCGGTGGTGGAGAGGAGGTGCATGTGTCACCGCCCGGCGATGGCGTTGCCTGCGACCGTGGTCCCCACTACTTGAGCGGGGCGGCGGCTGTGCTGCGGCTGCCCGCGGTCATGCAGGGACGGCGCCGGCAGCCGTTCGCCTCCTCCCTTCATGGAGGGGAGGAGGAATGGGTGTAGCCACCCAGCCTCCTGCTGTCCGCCGTGCAAGGCTCTCTCGGGCTGCAGGACGGAGGCCGGCAAACGGCACCTGTCAGGCGGAAGAGCAGCTGCTGCCCGTGAGCTGGCTGCTTCAGCCCGCCCTGCACCGGCACCAGCACAGCTTGGCGCTGCCGCACGTCACGGTACACCACTGGCACACCCGGATCCTGAGCGCCGCCACTCTGCCCCTGTGCTGGTTGCCAGCCGCAGGGCTCTTGTCCTACCCCCGGGCCCCCTCGCCCCCGTGCCTCTCGCAGGGGCAGCACTGACCCCTGCTGGGCTGCCGGCGGGAGCGCCGGGGCCACACTGCCCGCGGGACCGGCAGCCATGTGCGCGGAGGGGCGGGCTTCGCCTTCGCGCTCCGCGCGGAAGGGCTTCAGAAGACGCCGGTGAGTGTCTGGGGAAGATCGACTTTACAAATAGCCTTGGCAGGAAAATATTTTCTCCAGTATGCTGTTACATACCGGGCCTGCTACATATATATTGAATTTAAAACCCTACAGCCCTGAAGTATTAAAAAAAAAAAAAAAAAAAAAAAAAAAAGGTAGGACATAAAAGAGCTTTCAACTGCTTTTGCAGTTGCTGTGTGTAGTTCTGGAGCACGCACACCAGTCCACTTTCGTGTTTTACTTGCCGCACATACCTATGATTTTTCCCCCTCGGGCAGAAAGTGATACCCTGATCCCGCAAGTGCCTCTGCATTTGCTTGAGTTTGCATGCATGAGACGTCCTGTTGAGGATCATACAAAATTTGCATGTGCAAATTTAAGAGTATACATAAATGTTTTTAAGAGTGTTTACTTGCTCACATTGCATAAGAGAAGGGCACAAGGAGATTTATCACTTGACAAACAGTACTAGGTATGTACCTAAGCACCACAAAGAATGATACCTCTGCTTTTAAATCCCTGTCCGAAACAAAACCTTCCTATTCCCAGAAAATACCACTCCCGTTTTTTTTGTTTGGTGTAGGTAGTGTTTAAACTTGTTCACTATGTTCTGTATCCATCCTGTAGCTGCAAAACCAGTGTTGCATGAGCACTGTGAAGGTCAGAACAAAAAGCATTTAATTATATATATTCATAAAATACAGCCTTCTGAGCAAGTTACAGAATATGAAGAAGCATTACAAAATCTTATAAATTCAAGTTCCTAACCTTGTTTCTTGGTCGATACGTACCCATTGAGAATGTCATCCAGACAGCACAGAAATTCAGATAAATTTATTTTTGGTTTTCTGAACACATTTTTCAAACAGAGCTCTTGAATTCTTCTGACAGTGGACAGTTTTCTAGAGAACAGATGGCTCCTTTTTCCCTGTCGTTAGATCCATATATCATGCACGTCATGACATAAATTACCCCCTCAATCAGTTGAAGTCATTATATATGTATAAATCATTTATTAATCAAGTGAGAGGGAGGGCTCAGTGAACTTAAAACCTTCAATTATAATTTTAAAATGACTCACAGAGCTACATTACAGTCTCACACCTGAGCAGTTTAAATCAGGACCGGTCTTGGTCGTAAACGACCCAAGTGAACTCTTTCATGTATTCTGTTTTTGAAGGTCTTTAAGATCCATTTCACACTACTGCATACTAGCTGATTGGTCCACGGGGCATATGCTCTCATGTTCAGCTGATGCCAATGTTTGGCGCCCAGAGCCATTAACATAGGAAATTGTCTCCTAATCAGCTGCTTCATAATTAGGAGACAACAAACAGCTAGCTGTTCGATTCAGCAGCAGTACCAGAATGTACTATTTGAGGTAAAAACCTAGGAGGGGGTCCTGGGCTGAAGAGAGAAAACTAGCCAAGGGAGTAGGGGAAGAAGGGATAGGATCTATACCAGGAACTAATATGAGCCCTGAGTATCTCAGGAAAGCAAAACAACATTTGAGCTTCATGCTCAAGACCTGCCCTGCCTCAGTATTTCATGTGTCAGGCCAACTCACAACTTGTGAGAAACATAAGATACTAATTTTTTTTCCAGATCTATCAGGAAACTGAGCTCCTTTTTACTTCTTTTTACAAGGAAAAACACAGGTCAGGTTCTGCAAAGGAAACTCGCTGACATAAGCTCTCATCACGCAAACATTTATGGGCATGTTTAATTCAGGCATGTAAGTACAGAACCAGGGCATAAAGGGATTTTTGTCCATTGCCTGTTTGATGAGGTATCCAGCACAATTCACTGCAGCCATTATGATTCAGTACACTTTCATGAAAACAGTCAGTTTTAGCTGAAATCAAGTCTCTTCACTGAGGTCATAGAAACAACACACTGAGTACTACAAGGATTTTGTATATGAAGTGACCTGCATCCATATTCTGACACATTGGCAATGATACTAACTGCCCAAAGAATGGGTTGGCATAAATGATACTGATCAATATCAATATCATTTTATATTAATATGATCATATTAATCATATTTATATTAATAATTTATCATATTAATATTATCAGTATCAATAGCAATAATACTAACTGCCAAAAAAAATGGGTTAGCATATCTGGTTTCTCACTAATTTTTATACAGTTTTGCTCATGTTTGCTGACAGTAGCTGAATATGTAGTAAGAGGCATGATAATCTGTTTTAGCCATTATCACTCTTACTTACCAATGTGTAGAGATGCAATTCCTGTATCTTATCCATGTGGGCTTCCAGTGGATAAGTGAAAAGTTAAAGCTACAGAGCAACCTCTTCATCATCCTCCTCATGTGAAGAGAAACTTCCTGGTGAGCAGAGAAAAGCAGTGAGGTCTAATGAAAGAAGTCTGAAATGAAAACAGAAAGCAACAGCACATACTCTCTGGGCTAAATGTACAACCCTGAATGCATCTTCTATTAAAGAAGTAATTCTTACGGAGAATACTGTCCAGCGTGTGTACAGAAAAAATAAGGTACACCTCCTGCAGCAGCACTGCACTGCTCTGGTTTGACACCCACTCACTTGTCCATTTATCATTGACCCCAGATGCCTGTAGTCCTTCCAGAGTTCTCCAGATGTTCAACATGCTGCTGAAAGCTATACTTGTCTGTGTCTCCTCCACCCAGAAAGAGGACCAAAGAAAGCAATGGAACAAGTAATTTCCACATAGCATTTTACAGCATTCAGAGGCTGAAGTTTGTGTGTTACGAATGTGCATGAAATCACATTTCTCACGTCACTAGTGAAGGTTTTGCTTAAAACACGCAGGTGGATGCTATCCTAACAATTACTCCGGACTCTGTGTTACTACTACACATCACACACATAAGATGTATGCGCATCCACTGCACAGTAACAATCCAAGTAACTGCACAACAACAATCATTGTAAACATTAATTTATTCATATATTGATCAGTTTTGTATTTCCTCCAGAACTGTAGTGACTTGACATTATACTGTATGCCATACATTTAGAGAGCCCTTAAAGTAAGACATGCCAGACAAGACCACTTAAATATAAGAAATGTTAAATTAAGGTAAATACTCAGATCTGTAATGGAGTGATGACAGAAAAACAAAACAACCAGAACAACAACAACAACAAAAAAAAACCCACCCAAACTTAAAAGACCCCAAAGTACATTTGAACAGCTGTTTTAATTTATTGCTATTTCTATAGCAATAAATGCCTTGAGGACTTCTGAATTGACATGGCACGGAGTAAAGATCCATTTTTCTTTTTGTTTGCTCATTTAGCAAGACCTTAGAAGATTGCAGCACTGCAAACACGCAATAATTAAGGAAATCATAAGGATCTCTCACTTTATGATTTTTTAATAAGGAAAATATGCTATTAAGTGCACTTTGTCCATCCAGTATATAAAACAAAGCTTTTGGGATGCTTATTGTAAACTGTAGAGCTAAAATGAGAAATTGCAAAGTCTGCATACTCCTGTCAAAGCAAGAAAGATTTCTGTCTTTAGCTACTGTTTATTGAACATAATTTTGTGTGATGTGGTTTTACAAAGTCTCTCTCAAGATTTTGACAAGCTACCTCTGCACAAAGAAGAACCAGATGATCCTGTTTCATTTTGCTTATGCTCAGCTTCCTCAGCAGAACTTAAATATATTTTAATACTAAGAGAATTGAATGGCAAGATGTAACAATCTAACTCCAGGACTTTAAGGCATGCTGTGACAATTTGGATTTGTACCTTGTGCCACCAATCGGCAGAAAAATGGAGGCAGTGAAGATCCATGGACATGTAGAAGGTGAGCTTCCTGTGGAGAAGAGCGTATGCTTTTCAAAGAACACTACCTAATAGATAAACAGGCACTTTCCATAGTAAAACAGGATTGAATAGACCCATGCTTAAGCACAGAAGAGGTTATTGTTGCCAAACTACTGCACTCTTTCCTACCACGTTAGAGGAGCTTTGTGGTAAGAAAATAATGATGTGCCAAAACCATCATGGCCAGGTGTTGTGTTTTAAGTCCAGTCAGCCACGCAGCCTCTCTCTCACTCCCTGCCCTTCCTCCCCACCCCGCTCCCAGAGGGATGGGGAGGAGAATGGAAAGAATGCAACTCCCATGGGTTGAGATAAGAACGGTCCAGTAACTAAGGTATAACACAAACCACTGCTGCTGCCACCAATAATAATAATGATAAGGGA
>WYDI02035102.1:0-31052 GCA_009867235.2 Psittacus erithacus
GAAAATGGGGGTTATATTTCCCTTTTTCCAGTCATTGGGAACTTCACCTGACTGCCATGATTTTTCAAATATGATGATCAGTGGCTTAGCAACTTCATTCGCCAGCTCCTTCAGGACCCATAGATAGATTTCATCAGGTCCCATAGATGGATTTCATCAGGTCCCATGGACTTGTGTATGTTCAGGTTCATAAGATGGTCTTGAACCAGATCCTCTCCTACAGTGGGCCTAAGATCTTCATTCTCACAGTTCCTGCCTCTGCCTTCCAAGGCTTAGGTGGTGCGGTGAGAGCATTTGCCAGTGAAGACTGAGGCAAAGAAGTCATTAAGAACCTCAGCCTTCTCCAAATCCAGGGTAGCCTGGATTATAGTAACAGCCTCTAGCTGCAATCTAAATTAACAAATATGAACCACCAAGAATAAGACAGAAATGAAAAATTCTGGCATGTTCCTCCTCCATTTCTCTGATGGGACAGGGGAATTCCAACTGTCACAATGTGCAGGGACTTGCCTCTTGTGCTTTTAAGTGTCTGGGACCAACAGGGAACAACTCTCACAGTACAAGCCAGATGCCAAGGAACATTACAGCATAAATATCTTTACAGTCATGAAAGCAAAAACTTACTGTTGTGGAGTTCAGAGCATGTCCTGCATTTTAGGGAAATATGGGGGATGCGACAGATATAAAGGCAACAGCAAATCCAGCTGTACTGGAAACACAGGAAAGTGTGAGCTTTGTAACAACTCCCTACCATGGCAGCTTTATTTCTCTGTGAATCTGAGAGGAAGATTGCTTTGTGAGTTTATACAACTACTGCCAGACAACACAAAGAAAAGGAAAGGCAACTACTTGTTGTGATCCTGCAACTCCTCTAGTCAGATAACGAAGATAACCTCAGTATAAACCAACCTACTCTTCCCAGAGCATAATGCCAGAGAGAAGAAATTTTACAGAACTTATGAAATAACATCTTTCAAATATGTATTTGAAACCTTTCATATATTTCATGGTTTTATTTACCTCTCAGATTTGTGTGATAGAAATCTTAAATACTCACAAGTTTGTTACTGGTTTTGTATGAAACAGTCGTAACTCACAACAGATTTGGTTTGCTACTGAATGCAGTTCAGAAGATGACAGTACAGTTAGGCCCCAAGTCACCTGCCTCTGCTTTCAAATATAATGAAATACTTACCTGAAATTATCACAGAGAAAATTCTCATGTACTTTATATCTGGCACAAAAGCTAAAAGAGCCACCAATTGTTATTACATGCTGATAGACCACATAGTATAGCAAAAAACTTTTCAGCAGTTACATCTTTCATTATCTGTGACTGCTTCTCTCTTCACTGACAGAAGCTGAGCAACTGCATCTAAATTTTCAGAAACCAAGTGAAGAACAGATGGCCCAAAGGAAGGAACAAATGCAACATAGGTAATTAAAAAAAATACATCCTTCAGATACTCAATGATTACATTTTCTTCCACTTAAAAAGGGGAAAACAATCCTCCCTCAAAATACAAACTCATGAGCAGAGGGTCCCATACTACCAATTGCTTAAGAAAGCCACAACACTAAAAAGACATCTGAGTCTATCAAGTAGCACAGCTGAGCAATGACCTGTTATAATTCAATAAAACTTCAGCTTTTAAGAGTTTTCTCCTTTGCCCTATGAAGAATATGAGGTAAACTATAAGGAAGTATTGACTTAACAGTCAGCATGTTGCTGTATCTATTAAAAAAAAATTACTTAAATGCTGCCTATCATACTATCATCAACAGCAGCAAGCAGGGATCATACACCTTCATAATCTAAACATTATACTGAACTACTACATCATCAGCAACAAAAAAACATCTAAAACATGTTTTACAGGAAGATCAGAAATTGTTTCCTGATTATCGAATGTTGGTATTTTCCTTCTATATATGTGTGATAAATGGTACAGTGTCCTGCAGCCAGTGCATGGGAAATGGAGGATATCCTTTGTTGGGAGTAAGCCCAGCATGTTATTTTTCAGTTTGAAAGTGTTTAGGTCAAAAGTAGGAAGCTCACATTTCTGTTTGTGAAGATAAACAACTTTTTTCCTATGCTTGTAAATACTGTGAGATAGGTAATGTATCATTCACCAGACATTCTTTTTATATTGTTTGCACAATATTCTGCGTAAAGGATTAGACTGTTCAGGATGGAAAACAGCTCTAGAACAAAACCTCAGAATTAGTTTAAAGGCCAAAGATGCACTCAAATGTCCTTTTATTAATGGGAAGTTTTTTTCTCTTAATACTTGGCAGCCTCAAAGCACAACTGTAATATGCTACTTCATAACAATCCTGCTTTCCACTCATTTCACAGTTCTCAAAATGAGCAAATGACTGTTAAGACCAACACTTCCTATTCTACCTCATAGCTACTGTATTTCTATTTTACAGTATTTTTTCCCAGGGAATGAAACATTTTCCTACACTACATGTTGTTTCAGGAAAGGGAAAAAAATTAAAAAATCAAAGAATCTCTTAGCACAATTCAGTTAATTCAGTTCCATGGCTGCACTGAAAGAGATGAACTCTAAATAAATACAGCCTCACCACAGGATCTCCAAGACAACAACTGAGACAGCATTAACCCAGAATGACCTAATCCTGCCAATCAGAAAATGTGAAAATATCCTAAAATAAATCAAAATTTTCACACTCTGGCCTACTCTGTTCTATTAATGCCAAAATCCCAGACACAAATCTTAAAAAAATTGCATCATTTGCTTCATAGCTTTTACCATGCATAAGCCAAAAATTGGTTCAGAAGATCTTGCTCTAACTCTAACAGCACCCATAAACTATTTGAAAGAAACCTGAATGTACAGAACATTAATCTTAAGAGCACGAAGCACAAGGTGTGAGTAGGTGTTTTTCTCTAATTGCATCCCCTTCATATAAAAACCCAAGAGAGAAGACAATTAGTAGATCCCAAAATAATTGGAGTATGAGAAGGTAGAGTCTTAGAGCGATCAAATTATTCTGAAAGGCTATCTATGACCACAGAGGTAAGTGTGGAGTGTGCCACATGTGAGAAATATCCCACATCTTTTAAAGTGAAAAATGATAAGTCTGTAAGGATAGATGCCTGATGATCATAAACCCTTGTGAGAACGCTGTCACCAGACTGACAGAAATTACCAGCTGATTTCAGATAAATGTTTTATCTGTCTGTGAGTGAACTGAACACAACTCTTCAGTCAATCCAGTCACAAGTAGGTTTAGATTCAGCTAACCCAGAAGCCTACAATTGAACAAAAGCATGTTCATTCTTAATTTACAGTCCAGGACTGTTCAAAAACTAGTATTGAGAAAAAAACCCAAAACCAACCAAACAAACAAACAGGGATGAGCTAAAGTCTTAAAACCTGCCTTCACTGTCAGTTCTTTCAGTGCAAGTTCCCTCTGTGGATTAGATTTAGCAAATATCCAGTGCATTAAATGAAGACACACAAGCTAGTAGAATTTGGTGTTTCAATCTGAGATCACGCTATTTCAGCATTAGCTACAAATGAAAAACTAGCTTCTAAATTTTTCTATTGCTTTTTTTTTCTAAATCTAAGGAAATTTTTGATTTTTTTAAATAACGAGCATTATTGAAGCATATTCATAGCAAGAAGATGGTGATAAAGAATAACTAAACCAGGCAAATAGAGGACCTAAAAAACGGAGAAATGAAATAATTGAAGATGTCATGTATGAAAGGAAAATAATATCAGGAATATCAGGTTTAGTTGAAAAGTCACCCAATTTGAAGAGGGCAAAATTCATAAATATTTCTTGCAATAAAGAGATCCACACATCCAAAGCAGGCATTGCATTAGAAACCAGACCCATTTCAAAGATATTCTTGGAGAAACTGAATCATTGAGTAGGCAAGAAATACTTGTCCTTGAAACATTTCCAGTTTATAACTCCAACAATCCTGAACTAGGAGCGTGCTAGGATATCAAATGATTTTCCAAAACCACCTGAAAAGAAGCCAGAGACGCTCCAGGATTTATTTTTTCTTAAAGAGCTTAATATCTTCTCTACACCAAAAGTACATTGCTTCCAGCCTTAGCAGGGAATTTTTTGCCAAGACTGCAGGAAAGTAAAAAAAAAAAAATCCAGGACAGAGAATATTACACTCAATTAATTACACATTTAATTGCTCTCTTCTTTTAACAGCCTAAAGAATGGAACAAGTTTCAGTTTCAGTATGTATATGTAGCCCAAAGTTTTAAGCCCAGTAAAGGAGACGGGACTGATTTGAAATGTCTGTGCTAAGATCAGACATGTTCATGTAAGCAGTAGTAAACACTCAGAATAAATAACCCTTGCTTTCCACCCTGAGCTAACATGTAGGTTGTTTTCTGTACAACCTGAAAAGAGAACATTATGTGTCAGGGAAGCTGACAGCCTCAATTAAACTGGAGAGAACCTGGCTCATCTTAGACCCCAGGCCAGTGGACCATCATGTGTCTGTCAGTGGATCTTCTTCCTTTCTTCACTTCTTTGGCCAGGACCTGGTTGCACTATTGACTCAACTTATGTTTCTGAGTCAGTAGTCTGAAAAGTATCCCACGGCACACGCAACTTTCATTTCAATCTTCCTGAGGCACACATCAAAGTGATATACCAGGAAGCCAGCTGGCAAGAAATAGGTTCCAAATGTTTGCATAAACTGTAAGTTAACTATTAGGCTACTGGCAAACAGCCCAATTCCAGTCAGAGGCACTTGCCCTCATTAAAGCCCAACAAAATAAAACAAAAACAAAGTCTCTAAAGCTAAACCACTCAAGATGTTACCTATGTAAAACAAACATCTCATTTTAATGATCAGATTCAATGTGGCTATACTTACTCTGAACTGTGTACCTGCATAAGGCATCTTGCCATTTAAAAGCAAACCTGCCTGTCCTTTCTAGCAAAACAAAAATCACCTTCTTCTCCCTCTACTAACAGCTTTGCAAAAGAAATAACTGATTGGGGTTTTTATTACTAATTTATTTTTTTTTTTTAGAAACACATAGTTCTCTCATTCCTAGTCTCCAATGTCGTATCTATTTTATTGAAAATTCTGCAGGAAAAGCTGATGCATGCCATTTCATTTACAGACAATATTATGATACCTGCTGTCAACTCTTTTATAATCCTGAAGTTGAAGACACAGTCATTTTTTGGTTTTGCAATGGAAATTTAGCTTTGGCATTAACAATGGAGAGAATGGGCACATGTACACAGATAATTCAGTCAGACATGAGCTCAGTCAGACTGTACTCCAAGCTGGCCAGACACGAGCCAGCTCTCGTTCACAAGCCATGTAGCTGTGTTAGCACAGCACTGTGCCCACACTAATAAAACCTGCTGAGAAGCAGGGTATATTAGACTGGGCACAGTCCTACACTGTCTGGCCAACTTCAATCAAGGACAGACAATGATGGGTATGTCTGTACCCACTGTGCACATACGCATGCCTGCTCTGTAGGACTCCGACTTCTGTGCGTATCTTCTTCTGAAGATTTTATTTCTTATGTTGTAAATTAGAGGGCTAGTGCACATCGCCATACATTTAAGGTTTTAAGTATCTTCCTTGACCATAACCATGATAATTCCTTGTAGCTGTTCCAGTGAAAACTTACAAAAAGAGAGTAATTACTAGCACTATAGGGCAATGAGGGGCTAGGGTAATCGAATGGATCCTATTTACACAAAAGTACTTCCAAGAGCTCTGAAATGTAACTGTCCTTTCTAGTAGTACCATTTCCCCACGGCATTTATTCTGTTGTGGAAATCAAGAACTATAACTAAGTTCTTGTCAACATCTCAAAAATGGAGAATACATTATAAGTAGTATTCACATCTATCTCAAAGTAAACAAACAAATAGAAAATTAAGCTATTCATTGGAAAAACAATGAGTCCTAGTTGTTACAAAAAGCCAGAAAATGAAATTATGAAAACAGATCAGATAATAAAACAAACCACTAGTTCTTTAAAGTTTTGCTCCAAAGACACATGCAACTAAACTCATCTTTGCCCATGCAAGGAAATTTACTCAGTGTTCCAAGGACAGAAAAAACCCATGTCTTAGTAATCTACTGACACAGAAACCAAAGGACAGGTGTGCATCTCTGAGTTCAAACAACTAGCCCAAAAGATCAAGGTACAGAACTGCAACATGAATACATTAATAACATCAAGTCTTCCTTAATAACAAATGCCTTGGAGCAGCTTAAGGCTGACATGACTTCACCATTTTATACTGCCTTCATTTAAAAAGGAGATTAAGAAACCAAACACAGATTTAGTGAGCTTCATATTTGATTTTTAGGAAATGCAGTAAGAAACCAATTATATAACACTATCCCAGTCCATTCTGTTTTGGCCATGAAAACACAGACAGGGTAAAAAAACCAGTTATGAGACTGAGACTTCTGTCCTATTTTAGAGTAACTTCTCAATACCTTTAACTTTTCTGTTGTCTACAGTATGCATCCCATGTTTTGAAATGAACTACAGATTGTTGAATACTTATTGTATTTAAGGTATCTTCAGCATTCTTCAATCTCAAAGCCATTGACATGAACTGGAAAAGTTTAGCTTATGCAAAAGGCGAATTTCATCTGGGTAGTAGCCTTAGAATCAAATTGTAAGTTCTCTTATACACAATAGTATTAAAAAAATAGAACTCTTAATTGGTTTTATGTTTTAGCATTCATAATTTGAGTCCATTTGTATACTCATGTGTTCCTGTGAATGCAAAACCCATAAAAAGGGAGACTGAGGTACCAATAATCAGAGAGCAGAGAAAAAGGAAGAAGGTTTACAGAAAGATTTGTGTTATTTCTCACTGGAACAGCCTGCATGCTGCAAAAATACTAGATCGTATTAGTCAGTATTTAGTTTTGCAACAATATCTGTTAAGTATGATTTAAGATCTAACACAGTTTATTTTTCTTGAGTAAAATTACTTATCTGACTTCAGGAAGGTGAATTCAGTATTCACAGACGATTTTATGAGAGCAAGATTTTTGAGAGAGTGAAAAAAAAAAGCACTCTTCGTTTTGATTTACAGTATGTGGAAGAATATTCAGAATAATACTGGCTAGAACAAGTTCTAACATTCATTGCTGGTGACAGCCAAGACAACGAAATAATTTTTTGGCTAAGCAGCAACACTGCATATGTGCCTGCAATGTACTATAGGTGTAAAGTCCATACATCATACACACCTGCATAAAAAAAAAAAATTTCAGTGCACAATTTTCAGAGAGAAGCTGAACCTTATCCTTAGTGACAGAAGGAATGCTTTTTCCATCTGAATTACTTAAATTGAATAACTAGTCCACTCAAGTTTAAAAAACTAAAGAGACTTTGAAAATATGGGAGTTTATCTTCCTCAGTCCATTACTTAAAAACACAGATAAAAGAATGCTTGTAGAGATACTCTTCAAAGCCCTACAAAGGACAAAGTGAACAGAAACAAAGTGTTCAGTTTCTAACTACAGCTAAAACTTTGTCTTAATACACAAACATTTGTTGTCCCCTGACCCCCTGTTATCCAAAGCATCAAATAACTCCAGTTAACAAAATTTAAGTTGGTTAGAGCTGAATTAGAGACATAATTTGCATCCAAAGAACAACCTGACACAAATGACACACAAAGAACTCATGTATAAATTTTCACCTTTAAGTGCAAAAACCTAGCAATACAAAAAAGTATAATCAGACCATAGAATTGTTTAAAGGGATATACTGTTGTGTTTAGACACATACATACAACAGGTATATACAAAGAAAGATATAAACCAATGAATCTCCATATTAAAATGTAATCTAGATCATACAAGGCACACAGGGATAACTCAGAAATAAACTAAAGAAATTAATTAAAATTAATTTAAAATTTATAATTTGAAGGAAGACTTCTCAGCTGATTTAAAAACTAATTAAAATATACATTTCAAAATTAACAAATTTTATTGTTTATCTAGAATGTGAATAAAATTACTCAAGTGTATGTATTTTTAAAGTCTGGCCAGATATTCTGTGTATATATTCACATATATATCCTACTATTTATATCCTACCAGGCCAAAAATAAAAACCCTAGTGAATGCACTGCAGAACTGAAAACAAAACAAGAGCGAAACGCACACGTAATTTTCTGTAACGTTCCCTAACCCCAGGCAGCTTGCTGTTAAGTCTCCTGAAACCAACCTGCAAAGATACAACATAGCTAACCTACAGTTAAGCCTTTCAAGTGAAGAGTTTCTCAAGAGAAAAGCTGCAATTCAAGTAGGGCATTGAGCAGAAGCTACAGACAAGAGCTGTACTTGAAGCCACACAGTAACATTTCTTTGTCAGAACAGAGTATCTACTGCCATGACTATGTCACTACACATCGCATATTAAAAGGCAGTAATGAAATATCTCACACCAAAGCAAAATTATTGTCTTGAAAGCAAGCTACATAGTCCTAACTTAGGAATTTTTTCTGATCAGTTATCAAAAATCTACTTTTTCTGGCAAAGCTTCATTTGAACCCCCTTTGAACCTCCTTCTGTCACTAGCCAGTTTTGGAACTGGTAGCATAAGGCAACTTACAGGTTGGTTTTTTAGTAATTACATATGCTACATTAATAAAATACAGTAGGCTTAAATTGACTTTATCATGAAAAGTCAGAGAATGTAGATGTGAATTTGCACAAGTAATTTTCCAACATGAATACTTCAATGGCACCAAACTACTAAGTTTTAAAAAAGCAATAACAGCAACAATATGTCTTACTTACTGGTATATAATAGATATTCATTTTAGGGGCTTCATTGGCCGTCATTAGCATTCCTAAAAAGAGATTTCCACATTTAAAAAAATTGGTCATAAAAGGATAACACTACTTTTAAAATATACATACATATAAAGCTTGAGGCATTTAATTTACTTCAGATCTGTACATCAGACTTAAAATATTTTTCCAGGAAAAGAAATGGGACAAATGGAAAACTTGATGGCAACAAAACCAAAATATTAAAAATATTAAAACGGTAACCTTAGTATTTGTAAGGAAAGAACTCTTCCTAGATCAAGGAAGTAGGGTGAAATCACATTACCTGTAGCTCATACAGGGAACATTCTTGCCCTGCAATGGAACAGCTAATTTGGATCTATAATCAATCTATGTTGTATTAAATGCGAAAGTAAAAAAGGTCTGAAAGCAACACAATCAACAAGCTTCCTTTCCTACACATTCATCCCCTTTTGTGCTTTATCTTAACTGCTCAGCACCACTTCAAGCAACGCTAAGTCCTGACAACTGTGGGCTGCAAATTTTCACACCAAATTTAAACGGTTCATTCCATAATACTGTTTAGAACAAATCCAGTTAGTACTGCACTCACCTACCTTATGCATAAACTTGTATTATGAATACAAGGGGGTTTGGTTTTGGTTTTTTTGTTTTGTTTTTAAACACACACCTACAGTCTAAACAAATTCATAAATCTTAACATGGTTTATAATACCTCTGTTCATATTTTATCTTGGGAAACCAACAGAAGAGTAGCTTCTCAACACGAAATGAGAGAAAAGATATTGTGGCTTCAAATGCAGTGATATTAGCCAAAAGGGGCAAAAGTAAAATCTGAAATATCTATAAATATACCTAAGAAACACCACAAACAAGGGCTGTAAATACTCTGAATACAAAGAACTACTGGAGAGATGTTAAAACCCATGGAAAATCTCCAACTACCACAAGACTTCTTGTGAGCTCAAAATGAGAAATACCCTCAATTTCCTTTCACATAAGGGAATAATACGGACATCTGGCATATACTTTGACATTTATCTCAACTTTTTATTTCAAACATAGCTGATCACCAGGTAATGCAACAAATGGAATATGAAGAAGAAAAGACCAATCAAGTTAGATAACATTCTGATCTGAAAGTACTCTAACATATGCCACTGAGACTATGAATAATTGGGTCAATTACTACAAACCCAGAGGGTAGAAATATAATTTACACCCAAGTAGAGGAACGCAATTAACATGGGTGGAGTAATCCTTCCTACCTAATCCTTTTATTAAAAATACACAATGCAACTGGACTCAAAATGTCAGAAAAAAAGGGGGCTTGCTTTCCTGGCAAAGCAGGGCATTTGTGAAAGCTTAGTCAGCAAACTGAGGCTAAAAATCATACATGGAAAGGTCTGCAGGCAATTCAAGGGAAAAGCAAGAATTTATAGTATATACATATATATACAGACACACACACTATGTACTATAGCCTAGTATATAGGTCACATGCTCTCATAACATATCAGCATGCTCACTACTGTTTCAGGAGACAAAATATTTCTCCACGGACTTAACATGAATCACTAGAAATAAAAGGACAGAAATTAATTCTGCAGGTGCTTCAAAGATGACAGTAAAGGGAAAACCTCCTCTTTGAGAGTCCTCCACCAGTAATTAAAGGAGGCAAAACCAGTCTTTGGAACAGTGCATGGGCACATACTACAGGCAAAATGAAAGAATAAAAAAAAAAATAAGGAACAACTGTGAACAGAGAAGCCTACTCTGCACATTTTCGGTGTTTCAGCTCATTAGTTTTAAGCAATTTTTAATGAGAAGAGAGACCACACCCTAACAAACTACACAGCAGCCTAGTTTGATCACTTTAAAAGGGAAATAAATAAGAACTCTTTTTTCAGAGGAGATGTTTTAATAAGACCATCTTTAGAAAGTTCTCTGCAATACAGTATCTTCAATTTAAAGGAACCAAAACAAGAATATGAAGCAACAGGAAAGGGGAGAAGCAGTTTTAGAAAAAACAGTTTTAACTTAAGAATTTGTTTTCCAGTAATTAAAACAAATAAGGCACAGATTTTTATACCTTGGAGATGCTGCTGAATTTCATTTATAGTCTACAACTCAACTGAAGCCGAGTCAATGCTACTCCTAAGTGTAAACCTTTCTTCCTGTAGCTCCATTCTGTGCATGTGTGATCAGAGAAAAGAGATCCACAACTAGCTTAAGACTTCCACACTAAAGTGTCATTATGCAGTTTAGTCAAATATACACATGGGGTTGCTTCCCATGAAAGACAGCAATACTGAAGCTTATTGGTAAAATAACTAAACTTAAAAAAAACCCAACTACAACAAAACTCACACAAAGCTACTGAAAAAGAATAATATGATGCAGCCCAGCATACTGGGTTTCTAGGCTCTAACAACATACTGCTGGGTCATGCCGCACTTGTTATCCACCAGTACTCCCAAGTCCTTCTCCTCAAGGGTACTGTGGTGGTTTTAAGCCAAGCTGTAAATCAGAACCACACAGCCCACTCACTCACTCCCCCCCCGGAGGGATGGGGAGGAGAATCAAAAGAATGTAACTCCCATGGGTTAAGACAAGAGCAGTCCAGTAACTAAAGTGTAACACAAACCACTGCTGCTACCGCCAATAATAATAATGAGAAGGGAAATAACAAGGGAAGAGAATACAACCACTCAACACCTGCCGACCGATACCCAGCCTGACCGAGCAGTGATCTAACCCTTCCAGGTAACTCCCAGTTTACATCCTGGGCATGAAGTGCTGTGGTATGGAATACCTCTTTGGTCAGTTTGGGTCAGGTATTCTGTTTCTGCTTCCTTTTGGCTCTCCCTCCTCCCTGGCAGAGCATGAGACTCAGAAAGTCCTTGGTCAGACTACACATTACTGAGCAGCAGCTAAAAACATCGGTGTTATCAGTGCTGTTCCCAGGCAGAAAGTCAAAAACAGCACTGCACCAGCTACTAAGAAGGAGATAAAATGACTGCTACTGCTGAACCCAGGACAGGTACTGTCAAACCCTTCATTCCCCAGCCTGTATTGATATCAGGCTTTGCTCTTACCCAGGTGCAAGACCCTGCACTCGGCCTTGTTGAACCTCATGAGGTTTGCATGGGCTCACCTCTTGAGCCTGTCCAAGTGCCACTAGGTGACTTCCTATCCCTCAAGTGTGTCAACCACACCATCAGCTTGGTGTTACCTGCAAACTTGCCCAAGATAAACTCAATCCCACTTTCTATGTCACTGATAAAGATATTAAACAGTACTGGTCCCCGTATGGATGACTCAGGGGACACCACTTGTCATTCATCTCCATCTGGACACTGAGCTGTTGCCATAACCCTCTGGATGCAGCCATTCAACCAATGCCTCATCCACCGAACAGTCCAGCCCTCAAATCCATACCTCTCCAGTTTAGAGAAACAGACGACATCTGTAGTTTTTCACTTGTCCACTGATATAGGCACTATTTCAGAGCATTTTACACTACAACTAACTTCACCTTCCCGTTATTTTTTCTGATTGCGGCAATGTAGTGTTAAAATCATTTCGTAAGGGTGAGATTACGGTACGGACTTTCTAAGCAGCAGTTTCACACCAAGTGTTAAAACACAAACTAGGCAAACATCTTTTGAGTTTCCTGCACCATGCTGGTTTCACAAACATTCAGCACTGCTCTGAGAATGCTGGGGCACCAGTAAGAACACTGAACCATAGCTATACTAGCACACAGATACTATCTGTCCAGTTTTCCGTAACTACAAGCTCATATTACTGGAAGCATTTCCTTATTTTCAGATATTCAACTGTTATTATTCTTTAAATTGGGAATAAGCATGTGGTGGACCTAAGCATCCTAAATTCTGGACCAACAGTATTTATGACAAAGATGCAGTGCACCACCTATTACCTGAAATCTCTTAATTTTCACTGCAACATGTCCTAGTTTCTCCCTTCCATCTCCATATGATTATAAAATACAACCTAATAGCTCTTACCAAAAGACATCAACCTGCTGCCCTACAGACATGCTCAAAGAACAAAAGAATAAGAAAAGCAGAACTGACTTAAGGAGGAGACACAGGACTGGAATGCATGATCTAGATCACCAACACATGAAAAAGTAATGTCCAATAAGCAACATTAGGGAGATATTCAATTCTTAGGGAGTGCATTAAATTCTTTGTGCTACAAGGTTCTTTCTCCACAATCTCATGAAAATGATTTCTGCAACAGCATTTGAGGTATGTCTACATATCAGAGAGGCTACAGAGCATGCATAGCTGAGTAACATCCGTCCTTCTAAATATTCAAACTTGACTGGTTATGACCTAAGCAACCTGATCAGACTTTGAAGTTATATACAACTTCAACTTTGGACCTGCTTCGAGCAGGAAATATATGACCCCCAGAGGTCCCCTCCAAACTAAATTATACCAAGATTCAACACTGTCAAATAACTTACTTCTGTTTCACCCCCTGTCATGAGCCCTTTGTTATCAATGCTGCATAGATGTTAATTCACTCCTGGGCTCTCTTTTGGATCAGATCAGTAAGGTCATCAAAGGTAATACCTGAATGAAAAGCTAAAGATATCTACTTCAATGATCTCTCTCTCTGCAGCAATTATGGATGACAGATCAGGTTTGTCTACATCCACGTTGCGCAGTCCACACTGTTACCATGCCTTTGTTCTCAAATATACCCCAACCAACTCATACATAGAAACAGGGCACACAAGGTGCATGCTCAGCCCATGCCATAAAGTCCCGGTTTTGGCAGGCTTCTTTGCTTACATTATTTCTGGTACTTTGATCTGAGAAAAACAAATACATAGAACACAAATAAAAATGGTATCAACGTCTTTGTGAGGGCTCAGAAAAACCTAGCCCAATTCATAAGTAGTGGAACATCATCAGAGGGGGCTAAACCTGAGCACCATGGAAGTGACTTTGCATTTTCACAGCAAGGTCCTGCAGATCATTATGGTTTTGTGGCTGCATAAGGTCAAAAATTCCTGCTACCTAAGCGGGGATCAAGATTAAAGTGCTCATCTTACAGAAAAAGAAAAAAAAGAATGCATTCTTAACTGAAGTTGGCAGAAAAGACAAGATAAGTTTTAACTTGCTAGAAATCTCAAATTCGCTTATCTACAATCTTGAATTTGAGCTGCTAGCATGAATCAAAGTCCAAGTCACACTGTCTTCACTGCTACCTCTACAATTAAGATAGCAGCAGTTTGCAATACATGCATTCTCTGGATCAAGAGCTTTTCCCATCCTTGTGGCCCTAATTTTTATTTAATCTTTTTCAGTACTCTTTCTAAAAAGGAAGCAGGTGTCACATAGTAGCTAATAGCTAAGCAACTCAGATTAGGTGAGAAAAATTAAGGTCAGGTGCAATCTGAGGTACAGCCAAAGCATACATGCACATACGAACACCATTTCGTAAAGTATTTTTACTCATGTGGTGGGATCTGGAAATTTTGGTTAAAAGTGACCCTCAGTTTTGACCTCTGAACATAATGTTGATACACCATAAATTTGAAAACAGTCATGAAAAGCATAAAAGTCTGTGCACTTAGGAATCTACACTTAAAACCAAAGTATTCAGTCCAAGGCAGAGCACAGTAAGTGCTGTATCTAAAACAACGGAAGACCAAATAGCCGTAAACACTTGTAAAAAATTGTAAACTTGCTGTAAAGAGGTTTTTCCTAGCTCTAGAAGGCAAGCTCTAACTCATCTGGGACTTAGCCAAGACAAAAAGCCAAAATTCCTATTCTTATGAAATGAAACACTTCAGATATTTGAAAGAGCAAAAGAGGTCAACCACTTAATTGACAGCACAGCAGCTTCAAACTGTGAAGAGGCTCCAATCTAATACAGATGCAGAAGAAATAACACTAACTGACAAGTAACCATTTATTCCTAGCTCTACAAGGGAAGTAGAACTAATTCTTATCCCCTAAACAGAAAAAAAGACAACAGCTTGGATTAACACAGGCTTTCCCTTTTGAACCTAATAAAGACATTAATATAGCTAACATACCTGAATTTGGATAAAGGCAGACATCATTGATCTCATATTCTGGCTCCATTGAAGTAAATATCTTCCCCTGAAATTGTAAGAATTGCCATTATAGAAGCTAAGAAATACAATGGAATAAAGATGGAACAGATTTTGCAGTAGACTAAGATGTTATTAAAGTATTTGAACATAACACAAGGAACTCAACATTAAATTTTGTCTCTGATGCAATCTCTTACAAGGAAGTCTAGCCTACTAGTTGCTGAAGACACAGCAACGTACAGTGGCACCTCTGTTTTCTCAGCTCACACTTCTGCGTTGAAAATGTGTCAGATTTATTTTGTGCAAAAGGGGATGAAGTCCATAAGCTCCTGGCACATTGTCAGTGTAACTCCAATCTTGTTCAACTCAATGTGGTATCTTTAAATCATTTTATTTTTTGCAATGATGGACCGGGAGTGGAATTTGAGTCTGGAGCTTGATTCTTCCACCTTGCTCATGCTACATGAAATATAGCCCAGCGCTTTATAAACTCAGTATTAAAGCAGTCTAAATATAAAAGTAGTAAAAGCACCCAGTGGCATTTAGCTTAGACCAGAATTGAAGTTATAAAGGTCATTTAAGAAAGAGGTACAAGCAGGAAACAATATGCCCAAAAAAAAAAAAAAAACAAACCCACAATAATTGGAATAGAGTCTGAAAACCCCAGACATAATACAGGTGCTCTTATAAGCCAACACACAAGACAGTCAGTAAAGGAAGAGTCTCTAAGAACTGGGCCACAGAATCTGAAGCATGAGAGTACATGCCTACACGGTTCTAAATGAGGGACAGGAACAGAGCAAATTTTGATCCTATCCCTCTTTTTTCTTACCCTGCAGCAATCCCACCTACCTTTCTGGGCCCTTCCTTTCCCTCCCAGTTACATGCTGTTACCCCACCCACCTCTGGTCTCTCCCGGATGATTAATAAGAGTCCTCCTCCACCCCGGTCTTAGCAGACAAAAGCCTCATGCTCCCCACCCCAAGGCACGTCTCAGCATGGGGCTATTCTGGTATCAAAGCCATATGCTCTCCACCCCACAGTCTGCCTCTGCAGCTGGTTCCCAGCCAGAAATAGTCAGGAACCAACATCTGGGAGAGGTGGAGCCAGCTGGAACATACTCTAGGAAAGAGTCCAAAGCTATCTTTGCCTTCCAGCAGTAAGAAAACCTCCCTTTTCCCACTACAGAGGCCACCTGACAAACCTTACAATGTTTCATTCTCAATGAGGGAGATGTATATACCTACAAAAAATGGAGAGAAGCCACTGCAGATGTTTTAAATAATAACCAGTAATTTATTTGCTCTTTTAAACAATAAAAAAATAACTGCAGAGGAGCTTACAAAAAACTGCTTGTGATCACAGAAAAAATAAAAGAGGCTGCTGAAAGTTCATGAAGAAGCACAACAATAGAGAAATAACTGCCTGAAATATTCAGAAAAAAGTGTCCCTAAACTACAACTGCTCTTGATATGTTTCACTGTAAAGCCAGAAAAGCATAAATGGAACACATTTTTGAGAAGGAATACATGACTAAACATAGCACCTCAAACCAAACAAACCAAGTTACAGTAGTATCACAATGAATCTACGGGGTAACATATTTTGTGCAGGCCTCATTGGAAGAGTAAGGTAAGGAAAATAACAGCATAATACAATGAATTTCACTTAAGAGGTACAAAAAGCAGGGATAAAGAGACATTGCTGCAACATAATACATCAATACAGCATAATACATGTTGTTATTTGGATTCAGGCTTCAATATCCAAATAGGCTTCTGGGCAAATAAGCAGCACCTGATTTTAATGGGTCATAAACCAACTGATCTACCTTTGAAGTCGGCCCTTCCTTGCGCAGGGAATGGAATGACCATGCTTCTCTCTGACGAAAATCGTAACTGGATGTGCTCAAGCAGACTGAGAAATACGCAAACCAGGGCAATTGCTAAGATACTACTTTTTCTGTTTAAATCCTTCTACTGAAAGAAGCATCTTAGGCAGACATGTACAAACAGCTAAAAAAATACCTGACTATATCTTTATCCCTGACAGGCTGCTGAATAACTTCCCAGATGTTGCTTTATTTAGTCAGACTGGACAAAATGCTATGGAAATTAGGACATGTTAAAAACACGACTTCTTACGCTCAATTTCAGCTTTATTATTTAAGCTGCATGAAAAAAACAAAACAACCAAGTAAAAATTGACAAATCTGAATGCACCAACATAAAAACACTCACCGTATCTTTGTTCCACATTTTTATGATTCGAGAATCTGCAGAGATAATTAAATCCAACTGATGCTGAAACTGAACTGACTTAATAGGCAGGCCATAGTGGTGATCTTTGACTATTAACGGATTACTAGATCGAAGATCATATAATAAAACCTTGAAGAATGAGACAGATTAAACTTACAATATTGTAAGATCAAGAGAAAGTCACGCACACTAAAAATTTAACTAAACTTGAGGTTTTTTAACTTGAAAACAAGGACGGGATTTACACAAGTAGCTTTAAATTCTGAAAACAGAATTTACTTATTAAGGGCACCTACTTTATTCTGGCAATGTATCTTAACCTCAATGTGCTTCAGTCTAGAAAAATTAAGAGCAAAATTAAGAGCTCACCATCTTTCTAAAGTCTTTAAATATCTATTGAAAAAAATTAAGTTTTCAAGGCTCTACGTATTCCTTAATTATTAATATTTCACTTTCAGATTCTTGTGCTGTCCTTACAAGGTTTGAATTTTCTTATTCCCTTCCACATTCAGTGACTATCATTTTCACTTAGTGAAACACCATATATATCTGCTCTTGAACAAGCTACAGTTTTCTAAACCCATGAAAAGACAGACCAAAGTAGAAAAAAATCCCCATACTTCACTTTAAAAATACCATGGCAACAATGAATAAATGAATCTAAATGATCCCTTACAGAAAGACAGTAAAAACGGTAGTTGAAAGACTTCTCTTTTGCCTCTTTAGCCACCATCAAGGTAAGGGAAAGCTGATCTGCTGAACTGAGATGATACTGATTAAGTCTCAAAAAGTAGCAAATTCCCCACATACTTCATAAGAAAACTACAGAATTTGAAGTTGAGTAGTATGTAGGTTGTGATGATATTAAGTGGTCCCTACTTCTGAAGGGCATGATCATTTGACAAAATTAATGATCAAAATTAATGACTAAGATTGGCTATTGCTACTGTATGCAATTTATGCTCTTGCAAATACTTGTATTCATAGGTATTTACACTACAATAAATGCACTCAACATGTGATAGACCTGGACTGGCAATTGCAAAAACAGGATCTCCTCAGAACTGTTGTAGATGAAGTAAAGTCTACCTGCCCAGTAGATGTTCCAACAGCCATATTCAAAGCTCCATCAAATTTCAGCGCTGAAATGGATGGTAAACCTTCTATCCTGCAAAGCACAATGCTTAGAGTTAAGACATTCTTTTAATAAAGGCTGCAAATAATTCCTAAATGTCAAAAACAACTAAGACACTTAATGTAAATTAATTTACAGATATCACTCAGAAACACTACTTCAAAAAGCTGCATTGTTTACATTTACAACTTGTAGTTGTATATAATAACAGCTACTGCTAAGGTCAATGACTAAGAGACTCCTTTATGACTAAGAAAACCCTTTATTCACACCAGCAGTGAGAAGAGAGGACCATGGGCACACCATTTTAATGCAAAGTAGGATTTGTTTCTAAAAGCAAAACTTCTGGAAAAAAAAACAACCCAAAAGATGACACTTTGAAAAGGTGGCCTTTACTCACTCAGTATCTGCTGTCACACTGCTTAAAGCACAGTCCAACAGCCCAACTCGATTTCTAGTTCTAGGGTCCCAGCATTCCACTTTACCCTAAAGAGTTCAGAAAATACATTTCAAGCTTATGCAACAGATGTCTGGTACCCTGAAAATGTTTAAAATATGTATTATTTGATCTATGATTAATCAAATTTCCTAGGTTAACATGAGTTGTTCTAATAGTAGCATACAAGCTCCACACATTTCACTTTTCATTTCCAAAAATGTAATCTGAATCAATACAATTAACACTAAATCTCTGATGATTAACAGGGTACACATGCTAGCTAATTTCTACAGATGGCTACACTGTAAAGCAAGATAACATTTTCTCTCCCATCAGCAAAATTCTTTAGCATCTCAGCAACCAAAGCAGCTCAGAAACTGTATCTGCCCTATAAAAAGTCACCCTGTTTAACAGATCTATGCTTAACACAGCAATGAGATCATAATAATTAATTAGGTTCCCATCATGACTTCTTATCCTCATGCAAACCAATATAAAAAAAGCAAACACTACTGCCCTTTTATTAAAAGGAATGCTAACATTTACCTCAGCTGTCCCCATAGCAAACAGGAAATGTACAGGATTTATGTCACAGACATTACTCTCTCTGAAACAGAAAAAGGAGCAAGTTTAATGACCTCAGGCTAATTTAACACATGAACGACCAAAAAGATCTCTGCAATCAGGTACGCAATTGCTCAGTCTGGAAAAGTAGAAGCTGGAGGAAGAGAGAGAGGCAGGGACAGACAGATGGCCGCCTAATAGTTTCTTATACTAGGAGGAGCTTACCAAGAATTTGGAGCCATTAGAGACACTGCTGATTACCTGAAATAGATAAGGCTCCAACTGGATGTGAGGATAATGTTTTTATGCTATATGGATAATTCAGCACTGGAACGGGTTGCCCACAGAGGCCATGAAACTTCCATTCTTGGAGTTTTCATATCCCCTGGGAAAATTCACCTGAATTCAGCATGACTGTGCCTTGAGCAGGAGACTGAGCTCTAGGGTTCTCTCCAACCTGAATGACTCTGCATGTCTCTGCTCATACCCACCATCAAGCCTTGCCATATTGCTCTGCTCCACTACATTCTTAAACAACCCAGTTATGTCAAAAGGTCTTCCCAATTACACGTTTGGAAGCTTACACCTCCACCACATTCTGATGAATGGCCTGTCTTCCTTTCCCTCACCCAAGCACCCTATTTCTCAACAGGGCACCCAAGAGCCCTGTATTTTTCCAGCAACTCTTCAAGTACAAATATTTCTCTGTACACCACTCATCATGGTACTTTCCAGCTTCTTCCATTCAACGGCCTCCATCTTCAATTCTATAACCCGGCCAACTTCCCCACTTCACAACCTTTTCATAACTTCAAGTCTCACCTCTCTCAATTCAGATTTTACACTACACACTTAGCTCTCTCGCTGCAGGACTCCCCTTTTGTCTCTGCTGCTCAGTTTCTGTAACATGCCTTCCCAAATATTGCTTCATCCATTAAGCTATCCCACCCACTGAACACCAGCTGCTGCCCACCAACGAGCCACTTTATCTCATCAAGTCTGTTGTTCTCATCTGCCTCTCCCAATAGGAAAGAAGCCAGGTTCCTGCTCTAACAGTGTTTTCAAAAGAATGAGACAAATGCTGGAGATACAAAAATTCTCTTTGGGCTACTCCAAGAGCAGAAGGACAAAGACATGTCTGGGAAAGTACATACCCTGTGGGTAGATCTCTATATGATGGCTAAATTGAGCAATAATGGCAAAGTTTTAATGAAACGCTCTTAAGATCAAGTTATATAATACCTACTACAAGTCTATATTAAGCAATTTTAAAATATCCACAAAAGAAAACTCAATTAAAACATAAAAACTAAAACAAATAATTACAGAACATAAAACAAGGCTCAGGCTTGGCATATGGTCCTTCTCAACCCTTCAACATACTTGGGCAGTACTCAGACACAACACTGACGACAAGCATGCCAGTAGTTTGCTTCCACCTGGTGGAAACAAGACAGATAGGCATCATGCAGCCCAGATAAACTTACGAAGCATCAGTTTGCAGGGAGTTCAGAAACCTTCCTTGTTCCAGATTTAGCCTGTATACTTCAGAACTACAAAGGAAAAATCCAAAATTACTCCTTTCTCTTATGAATACTGAAAAATACTGTCGTAAGTTAGGAATAGTTATAAAAGTTCTAACAGCCTAATTTTACCAAATACATGGTTTACAGACTTCACAATCTAAGTACATAAGACAAATCTATCCTTCAATGTTAAAAACAGAGAAAAATGTGCATGTTTACCAAATCTGTTTATTACACTGCAATACCTCACCAATTATTCCTTTTGCAGGGAAAAGATGCATGAATTCCTTTAAGATCTTTTCTTATGCTTGATGTTACATTTTGAATTGCTATTTACATTGCTTGAAACCCTACAGACCTCGTTTTATTACTGTCTTCTCAGAGCCAATTAATTATTTCATGTGATTTGACTCATAAAACATCAACCAGGGTAAAAAAGATATTTAATTTTCCTTACTTAGATGCCAATCACTTTTTAAAACAGTACACTGAATTGCAGTTTCTATAAAAAATTTGCAAATATATGATGCACCTGGTTTAAGAAGTCTTAGAACAGTACAGGAAGCTGAATTAATCTTAGACTTCCCACATTAACCACTCTTCACAAAGAGTCTCCATTATTAATTTGGGAGGAAATGCCACTTCAAATTTTTAACTTTTCTGGTATTTTAATGCTCATTTTATTTTTGGAAAATATTGCTAACAGTAGTGGAATATATTAACTCATTTAATCAATACCTTGCTCCTACAAAATACAGGTCACATGATGGATAGTGGTAAGAGAAATCTCTACCAAATTTTGGTATTCTTGTCTTGTAGTAATGGCCATGCTGTGAATGAAACTCCACAAATCTGCCACACTGTAGGAAGACAACCTGAAAATAAAATAGAAAGCACTGAAACATACAGAAGCAGATTACAATCTCCTCATTTTAGAGCACAGACTCCAGTGATTTTTTTTCAAGCTCACACAGGTTAATCACAACTTCTTTAAACCATTTCTATTAAAATTATAACCAACTAGTCCATCGTTCTTACTAGCTACAGCGAAGAGCTTTATTAATAAATATTATGATGCATATCCACAAGAGTATATGTGACAGACACCCTAAAGGCAACTCTGGAACCAGAGCAGTATTAGTTATCTTGGTGTTGTGCTGCACCAAAATTTACATCTGTACTTCCTTCAGGCACCAGATTTACTAATTTCTTTCAGGTATAATGCCATGCAATCACCAGTATGTTCATAGATATTAAGAACAAAAACTGTATGTACATCCTGATGCACAGCAGCATTCCAATAAATGAAACCAAAGACTTTTGTATATTTTTTTTTGTCTGCCATCCGAATAAGCACATATTTTCTTTCTGAAACACAGGCAAACACCTCAGTCCTGGAACGCCCCACAGGAAAGCATTTTTAGAAGACTAGATCTATGCTAGTAAATAAAATAGGCCAGAACTTGCCTCTGTAGTCCTGATGGCAAGTTAATATAGCACAACTCATCTCCACGTGAAAGAGCTCCTCCTACTCCAGAAACAACATCGCCCACAACCTCCATTACACTCATGCTGTATCTCAAACCATGCTCAGGCACTACGTGACAGAGGAACAGTTGGCCTGGCCCAAACTCATGCCACAATACATGCAAACAATTAAATTATATGGATAACCACAGGCTAACTCTTGACTCTGAGCCTCATCCCTATTTAGCTTAGATTTAGAAAACCTGTAATTTAGTTTAGGATACGTATAGACCATGACTCTTCTAAAAGTAGTAGATAATGAAGATTTTAAGTTTCCTACTGCTGGAGTATATTGTTAGCAACACTAACTAAAAATAAGGATGAGAAGCTCATGAAAGGAGAAGTACAAAAGTTATTTTGAATGTCATCTTTTTTGATGTATTTGTACATTCTTTCCTTACAAGATATAGAGAAGGTACTGATCTGGGCTAGAGCTTCATGCTTATTTATCAAGTTCCCCTGCTTTTTCTCAGATTGATATCAGAAAATGTTTACCAAAATACTGGTATCAGAAATGTCAAAACCCCTAATGTTTCAACCTGTATTTGTGGACTCACTCATCCTGGTCCAAGACCAAGTGGAATATCATTTTTCAAAAGCGTAAATACAATTTTGTATATGAGATTACAGATGCAGCTGCACAGTCAGTGTTACATAATAATGTTTTTCATACACATACTAATCAATCCTTTGTGTGCCTAATGCCTTTATGCTTTTATCTGCCTAATGATTTATGCTTTTAACTGGAAGTTTACCACAAGCAAAGCTCTTCACAGAAGTTCAACTGGCCTTATGGATACCAGCATGAATGAAAGCCAACAATGCGCTCTCACTGTGAAAATGAAAATGAGCCTCAAGAAGCAATCCTACGAGGATAGGGGGAGCAGACCGGAGAGATGCTAAGTTCCCTAGGCTACTAAAGAATGAGACAGTGTCTAGTGTTGGGACCCTAACTCAAGATGGATGTTGAGAGCATCAAGAGGGCTACCAAGACAGACAAGGGGCAAAACACAAAACATACAGAAAGGTCAGAACTTCAGCTTGTTTAGCCAGGCAAAGAGCACCCAGCAGGGCAACCTAACAGCAGCTAGAACTGAAGCACAGTTACAAAAATGACAACAGTCAAAATCTTTGCAGTAGCAACAGTAAAAAATTTCAGATTTTCCTGGGCAGGCTGAACAGGAAGAAAGAATTATTTACTAAAACGTATTGCAGCATTGCAACAATTTATTCAGTGAACTGTGGAACTGCCATGCTTGCAGGTTTTGACAGTCCTGCTCAGATGTCTGAAGGTCCCCCTCAAATCAGCATTTTCATGATTCTAAGTACTTCAAGTGTAATTTCTCAAATCATATTCCTTCTTTCTGGCATGTTCAAAACATCATGACAGCTACCTGAAATTAATTTTCTTTCTAATGATCTGGTAAGTTTTAGGAAAATGAAATTGAAAATTGGGTTGTATTAAGTTGTGAAAGTAGGGCTTCAGTCTGAAATATAGTACCAATTTCAGCTGAAAACACACATAACTGTTCATAACCACTCAGAATCATATTTGTAAACACAGCGTGTTCCTCAGTCTCCCAAATAACCGGTTTGTACAACCAGACACACTCCTCTGCAGACAAACAAGCGAGCGGTTACTGTACTGTATGAAGTCACCACCTTCTGCTACTTGAATTCATGCACATCTTTGGAAACATGGGAAAAATTTTGAAAAGACTAAAGCTAAAAGGATAGATGACACCGTCTCTGATCAAATCAGAAATATTTATTAAAACAAACCTGTACCAGAAGTGCTAAGGTCCCTTCCCCAAAAAAACAACAAACAAACAAAAACAAACAAAAAATAAAATAAAAAATAAATCAAAAAAAATTATCAAAATAAACACTTAAAAACCTACAAACAACTTTACTTCTCTCCACAATTTTTGCTTCATTCATATGCTTACAATCATGTTGGCTACAACAACACTGAGAAATTAGGCTATTAACTAACCTGCACCTATCCCACCTCTCAAAAATAGTGTATCGGTGTATCACTTGTCACAATGGATTGTGACTAAATGTTATCCTAGAAAGAATAACTAATTCCATTTTCTTCATTATTTTGTTTGTAAGAAAAAACATTATTTGACCTTTTTCTCTATTGCAGACAAAAGACCTTAAGAGTGGTAAGACAAATTATAATACAAAGAGACAAAAAACATTTTGAATGTACAAAAAAATGTTTGCTTTTTTAAAAAACCCCTTTCTGTTCCAAAAGTTGTGTTGATTGACTGCCTTTACTACATATGAAAATGCATTTCAATACACATATTAAACCATTTTTTCATTTATACATTGAAAGCATTCAACATACCTTTGAGTAATCATCTGATAAAATCTCAAATGTAACCACTAGAGGAGAGAACAAGAGAATTTTAAGTCAACTAAGTAAGCAAACTTACTTGCAAACATTGGCATAAATCCTCAAAATATTTACAGTCACGCTAACCTTTAGTCATATAAGTATTCCCCACAGGTGTCAATGCATAATTTAGGCATCGTGATAAAATCTTTAATTATATAACTCTATTTGCAAAATAGCAAGTAGTTTTCTAAAACTTTAGAAACATATGAAACATCCTGTAATCTCTTTATCGTTCTTTTATACTTGACACTTTCCTCAACACAATGCTCAGCTGTGTATTTATTCGCTCAGGGAAGGTCTAATCAAATGGTTTTCAGCGAGTACGTGGTCCATGGACCTTTAGTAACCCATCAAAGATGATAAAAAATGACATAAACTTGGACATACTATGCACAAACTTGCACATGCAATCCTTCTAAAGGGTCAGTACTTCCACAGAGTTTCAATAATTAAAAAAAAATAAAATAAAATAAATCACAAATTTGAAAGCTACATTGCTGGACACTGCAATGTATTGAGCTTTGCCCAGTTTTAAATGATCTGGGTTGGGAACATTAGGGAGTAGCTCCTTCAGCTAAACTGGTTCCATTTAAATAAGATGGCTCATTTAAAGTTACCTGAAGTGACTCTATGCTACCTTACAAATTAAACATACTTTCGCAGTCTAGTAAGATGCCAGTTCAAAAAAAATATACTTTAAGCTCTAATTATCAGCAATCATTTACTACTATGATGATTCCTACTCTTTCAAAGTAGGTCTCACTCTTGCCATACCTTCTCCCCAACCTCTCTGAACCCCTGCCCCACCACTACTCCTCCCTTACGCTGCAGCACCAAGCCTTCACCCTACCTTGGAGCCCTGAGGCACAGGGTAAAAAAACACTCCCCTTTTTCTTACCTAACCCTGTGGTTCTCAGGTTTTATTTCTCACACCACTTTCACACACATCACAGACCAGTTCCATTTTTCCATAATTATTTAGGACTTCTGCCACTCTATGCTCACCCCCCTCATTGCCTTGGTCACCCTCTTATCCCAGTTTTCAGCCATCTGTTTTCTAACATCCCAGCCCTCAAACAAAACAAAACAAAAAAAGTCAAACACCATTCCTCAAATCTGTGCACCCTACAACTCGAGAGCCACAGCAGCTTTGACCTCCTCCCCTAGTATAACTGCCAGCAGATTCCCCTTTTCCAGTTGTCTAGGTGGCTCCTGGCTTTCCTCACCACAGCTGTTCCCCATCCAAATTAGTAGCAAACAAGGTGTAATTAGATTCTTGGCCATGCTACCATCTATCCCCAAGTACCCTGCTTCCAAGAAAACAAACCAACCAACCCACTCCCAGGAAATGCTCTTTACCCTGTAACTCACTGAGCTTGGGCTCCAGAAAGCAAGCCATGAGAGCTCAATTCAGGAGCAATGGTGCAATCATAGTGCATTCTCCTACCTTACTGCTTCAAAGGGGAAAGAAGGTAGATCTGGCCACCAGCCAGCCATTGTACCCACATCACATTTCCCACCCCAAACAGAGCACAGAGTTTAGCCTCACTCACGCTCTGGACCCCATGCTTACTGGCTCAAGGAAAATCATTCTTCACACCACCCCAAAGGAAGAAAGAACTTTGAAGGAGGAGGAGAAGGGAAAAATACATAGGCAAAGACAAGGTGACATTTTATTCTAGATTCTTGTGCTCCCCCATATACATTTTGTCCCCTCAGCACAGAGAGGGAAATTTCTGTTTGAGTACTATCTGAATTACACACAAAAAACATCTTGTGCTAAAAGCTATAGCTTATACTAACCTTCAGAATCTAAGCATCTTTCAAATTTCTGGGATAGCTGATAGGCATCAAAACAGCGGATTCTTGGCTTGTAAGTTCCTGGAACAACAATCTGATCTTTAACAAAAAATTTTAACAAAAATATAACATTAAAGCTTATTTTTCTTTCTTTTTTTTTTTTTTTTTTTCCTCTTTATTATAATGTCTTGCATTAATTTACTGCATTTCAACTATAAGTATTCCAATTTTACCAAGTCTCGGTGACTGGAAAAACATGTCTCTTAGTAACATAGCTCTACAGCCTCATTTTTGTCTTTGGTGCTTGAAAGCACTCTTCTTGTATGTCAGTTCTTCTGATTAAAAGATACATCATACAGAACTGAATAACACCTTCCATAAGTCTGAAAGGCCAAGTCTCCTTATGTTATTAATACCTACTGAAGTACTGATGTTTGGATCCTGCTTTAACAAAGTTATAAAATGTAGCATTTTCCTCCATCCTTTAAAACAATACTCAACTATGATGTTCAGAAATTATTTAAAGCAAATTTACAGACAACAAAAATAATGAAGAATTTAATTTTTAACTGTATTATAAACAGTTTAGGTTTTAATTGCATTATAAACGCCCAGTGGCAGGGGGGTTAGAATTAGATGATCTTCAAAGGTCCTTTCCAATCCAAACCATCCTATCCTTCTGACAATATCTGTATTCTAAAAAGCAGAGTTTCACAATACCACTACCAAGACTCTATCACATCTTAAGAGTAAGCTTCCAAAACAGTACAATGCTACATTCAAAAATGAACTCTTATCAATTATACCTGAAATACTACGTCATACTGCAATCAAGGTTTTCTAGCACTCTGGGCCTCTGCTACAGAGAGACACTTTGTTAACTCACCAACTGCCATAATATACTGTCCATCTCTTGACACCTTAATCTTTGTGCTAACTGTAGGCATTTCAAAGTCTTGAATAAGCTCGATTCTTCTACGGATATCTATTAAAAAAAAAAAAAAGTTGTTATTTAGGTAGCATAGCTATGTCAGTACAAAAACCTGTTAATGGCTTCTTATGGAAGAATGTTGACTTAATTGGATATAGGGAATATCTCTAAAAGTATATCTTTATTTATAATTATATTCTTTTAAATATCATTAAAAGAATCTTATAAAGATCTTTTAAGTATCATTAACATGTTATATGCAGATTAATAGTTTGTTAACCCCATGTGGAGGCCACCTCCATGCAAAAATCAATGTCTAAGATAACTACATAACAAGTTACTATACAATGTCATAGCAAATATTTATCAGACATTTTATGCAACTAAGATGTTGTATAATGTATTCCATCCTCCTGTTAACTCCCCATATTTTTTGGTTGGTTGAGTTTCTCATAGATCTCTTCTGAGCCGTTTTTATTTTGTATAATGATTTTAGGTTAAAATTATGATCTTCCTGCTCTCTAAGATTAGCCTAACGCAATAGGGAGTTTATAGTTGAAGAACAGATATATATAGATATAGAGATATATACAGATATAGAGATATAGATACATATATATGGAGTTTATAGCATACATATATATATATGGAGTTCATGGTTTATAAGCTATACATGTAATTCATCAATCATGTTTCTATAAAGTCACGTAGTCACGTAATTCATCCATCACGTTTCTGTACAGTCTACAACCCCAGTACTTAAAAGTCTGAAATTTGGAACAATACTGGTAATATTCTCTTCACATAAAGCTATACAGGAAGTTGGAGATAGCTTTAAATTTGTAGTTTTTAAAATATGAGCTATGCATAACTTCCATGTGTCAGTCAGTGAAGTGTCTCCCTCGGGACTTGCACACCATATATGCGTAACTGAGTATTCCAGAGGATCACATGATGGGAAAACTTACCCACATTTTTCTTCTGTAACGCTCTTTTCTTCCTGTCTGAGAGCCACTGCAAGAAAACACATAAATCAGTCTTGAGCTCATTACTCATAAAGGAACCAGAGAATCACTTCAGGTTTATCCAACCTGTAAGTACAAGACATTCAGGCAATTTATTTTCTTTTTCAAGATAATTTTAAAATTTACACTAGTACTTTTAATCATTCCACATCAAAAAAACATAGAAACTTGTGGATTTTTGACATCTACAGAGTAACACACCCACAGTTACAGATGCACGCATTCAGTCTGCATTCGTAGCTTAAAAATACCTTTCAGTCATCGACCCTCCACCCTCACCACAAGCGCACACGGAGCAGGGGCAGCTCCATGAGCCGCTCTGGCCCGGGCTGCAGCGAAGGCCCAAAGCGTACAACGCGCCTCTAACCGCTCCTACTGCGGGATCCGGCACACGGCTGAGGAAGCGCCTGGCCCGGGCTGGCAGCGCGTCTCCACCCGCAGCGCTCCCTCGCCCCTCCACCCCTCACCTCCGGGAGGCTCCTGCCGGCGCTGAGACTGTAGATCTTCACCTCGTTGAGGCTGGAGACCTGCATGGCCGCGGCTTTGCCCGCCTCTTCCGGGGCGGAGGGGAAGCGGAAGGCAGCTTGCTTCCGGCCCGCTGCTGCTTCCCGCGGTGGGGGTGTAGTGGGATCGTACTTAGGGAGCGGGGCGCTCTGGAGGCTCCGGCTGCCTTTCTCACGCGGGACTGAAGCACATCCTTCTCGCAGGGAAGGAAGCAGATCTATAGGGACTTAGTTGCCGCCAGTTTCCCGAGCGTTCATTTCTAGCGATACAAAGGTGCCTGTGGCTCTCCTCCATGGTGTTCTCCCTCGTGTGACATCTGCAGATGAAGAGCGCTGTCTGTCCGTGAGACAAGCTGTGGTGCCGCCCCGGGTGGTTAAATCACCGAGGCAGAAGCTGCTTCTGCGTATTTGGTGGAAGAGATGAAGGTTAATTTTCTCACCCTACAGCAAACCATGCCCATTGCCTAACAAAAGTGATGAATCCAAGGTCTGGTTGATCTGAACTTTGCCAGCAAATATAAAAGACCCTTCTATATTGCTTTGTAGCATCACTGTTTAAAGAACAGGCATGCAAAATTCTGACTGTTCCTAGTCTAACTTAGAAGAGCTTCAACGCTTAAGAGTGTTGAAGTAATGTATATTAAATTAACTCCAGAAACAATGAAAACACAACTAAGGTCTTATGCTGAAAGAACGTAGAGTTAGATTATATATTAGGAGAACAAATTTCACTATGAGACACTGGAACAGGCTGCCCAGAGAAGCTGTGGCTGCCCCATTCCTGGCAGTGTTCAAGGCCAGGTTGGACAGGGCTTTGAGCAACCTGATCTAGGGGAAGGTGTCCCTGCCTATGGCAGGGGGATTGGAACTGAATGAGCTTTAGGATATCTTCCAACCCAAACCATCCTGTGATTCTTTGATAAGTCTGGTACAAGATGCAAGCTGAAGCTGTTTCAAGTAGGTCTTAACTACAGTATTCCCTGGATGATATATTGCAACAATGATGATGCCAATATCATTAATAGGAGACTATTCTAGGTTGTATTAGAGGGCATTGTAGCTGAGATTCGTTAGAGATCAACACACGCCTGTGTGGATAGTAGATGTCTAAACTCGGTTCAGAGAACTGAAGCTTCACTTGCCTAAATGTAAGTTGTCTAGTGGCGTTTGAGATGCCATAAGGCATCAGGACACCTAAATGGGGCTGACACAAGACCTGTGGACAGCCTGTACCCTTCTGCAGCAGGAACTGAAGGCAGTTAGGGTGTGCAAGGACATCTCAAGTGGCACTAGAAGCTCAGGCAGCTCAATCTCATCCCTGGTAAATGCAGTGAAGGAACCCTGAGGAGCAATGTAGCACGGTAGCCATTGGGTGTCTTCTTCGGGGGGAGCTTGATGATTACCAAGTTCCACTGTCTCATTACTTAGACAACCACTGGGACCTGAATTGCGCAGGGGAAGCTTTGAAAAAGCATATTGCTTCCTGTATAGAATCATAAAATCATAGAACAGTTAGGGTTGGAAAGGACCTTAAGATCATCTAGTTCCAGCCCCTGTGCCATGGGCAGGGACACCTCACACTAAACCATAAATCTTTGTTGCATGTAGTAGCAATATACATTTAGATTTTACATTCAAATTAATATTGATGGAGCAGGTAGGCATACTGACTGCAATAAGTGTGACAGAGGGCCCTTTCAGCCAGGAGCAGATCATTTTGCTTGCTTACTCTTTCTTTTTCTAGTGTCAGAATTTGCTGTGTGCATTACCTGGTGACAGATTGTCGTGGTTTAAGCCCAACTGTAACTCAAAACCACGCAGTCTCTCTCTCACTCCCCCCCCCTTTCTTCCCCCCCTGCTCCCAGAGGGATGGGGAGGAGAATGAAAAGAATGTAACTCCCATGGGCTGAGATACGAACAGTCCAGTAACTAAGGTATAACACAAACCACTGCTGCTACCACCAATAATAACAATGAGAAGGAAAATAACAA
>WYDI02035103.1:0-18134 GCA_009867235.2 Psittacus erithacus
TATTTATGCATTATATATATAACTATGTATTATATATAAAATAATATATATTATGTTATAAAACAAATATAGAATTAAATATATACTATATATTATGTTTTAATATATAGTATCCTACATATATAAACATAATATATAATATATGCATATAATATACACAAAAGCAGCACTTTATTGTGCTGGAAGCCCAGCAACAAGGTTTGAGAGTTTGCTCCCCTATTCTATATTACAAGTGACATCCCTCACTAAGCAAAGACTTTGCTCCAGCCCATCTGACTCAGGCCAACAGAAGACAGACAAGCTGTCACGCTTTTGTGTCAGAAAAGCTGCTTCCAAGTAACAGAAAGTGTTTCTCTGCTGGTCTTTGCCACAAAGTTCACCCGATTGTCTATGTGCTCCCCTGAAAAGGGCTCATCACTTTTGCAGTCACCATCAGCCACATACTTGCCTTTCCAAGTATAGGGCTAATGATGCTGACTACTAAATGATGACTGATGAAATTGAGGGCAACATTTCCAAGAAGAATTTTGTTAATCGAGTTAAACACTGGGCACACAGATGAGTTTTATTTTTAATCATTCTTACCTATTTGCATTCTAAACCCTCTTCTTTTTTTCCACAGCCTTAGAGCATGAAGAGACATATGCTGACTGGGATACACTGAAAGAATAATGCCATAAAACATCTTAAATCACAGCTGCAGCAATGTTCTGCAGCACTATCAGGAGCCACTATTTAGGTTCTTCCTCTTTTTTTTTCTTTAAAGCCAACAGAACTGCTGTAGTTATCAGCAATTTCAGGCTCTTCAAAATGTCTGGCAAATTCGGTTTCTTTTATCCTCTGTATGCATGTGCTAAGAAACTACTGGAACGCCAATAATGGCAAGAATACCAAGAATCAGCCTGAACATAAGGAGGTTAGCTCACACAAGCCAGAATACCTCGTGTGTGTCCAAGGTCACAGCTCACCCCTAAGGAAACCTCCCTGCAAAAACGAAGACAAATCCTCAGAAGGAAAAAGCACAAGAACTGCTGAGGTATGTATCTCCTCACTAGCCAGATGTTATATGCCTGCTTTCATTTCTTGCTAACTCTAAAGTCATTCATCAGGTAAAACTGGCCAGTGCAATCCCCATAGAGTCTGATACAGATGTTGAGCAATTAGACTACATGGCCTTTCAGAAGGCTACAAGCATATGGCTGTAATCTCCTCCCTCATGATTTTTCACTGACCTAAATTTTAAGGCTTCAAGTACTTGCATTCATAGCACACAGTACACTTGATACATTTGCATACCAGTATCCAGCCTGTCTAATCAAAAATATGTATTTTACTTTTATAGTAAAAAAGGAAAAACTGCCTATTAAGAAAAAAACCCTACAACATTTCATTGGTTTGGTCATGGGTTAGAAGAGACTCATTCAGACTCAGTATCTGTGGCTACACTAACATTTTAGAAGGTACTAGAGAATTCAAAATGCATTTGCAACCTAAGTGCACACCATTTTTAGAAAGCTATAAAACTTAACCTTTGTAGGATATGAATAGTGCTTCACAACAGCTTCTAAAATGGCCATTAAAACGTCACACTTCAGATAAAAACAGCCTAATCCTTCATATCCTGACATCACCTTTATACAACACATTTCTTCCTACTAAACTCTGTGAAAAAACAAAACCAAACCCAACCTACCTATAGTCTAACAATTACATCTTTGGACTTTCAAGAAGCAATCTAAGCAGTACCTGAATTTGAAGTCTGCCAAAAAGGAAGAAATTAAAATCCCCAGCAGTAAGAAAATAACTTCATCTAATTCCTGCCTCCCCTGCTCACTAATAGAGATGGAACTCAACTCATTAAGACTTGAGTGGCAGCGTCAATTTTATGGAAAGCTTTTTCTGCCACTTTCAGTCGGCAGAGTAGGAAATACCCTCCCATTCCTTCATCCGTTTGTAGCAGCATCCAAAAAATAGTCTTTGCCTACCCACTGAGAGGAAAAAAATATATTAAGTGAACAACAACTTCTTCACATACAGCTGCAGGCTACAACTTCCAAAAGCTTTTTGTTTATAAAGCACAGCCTAGACAATGAACTGCCACTGAACCAACAGATCAGAAAGCCACAGCCATTTGTCCACCTAACAATGGTTACAATAAACTCCTAACTTTTTAGGTCAGACTGTGTTTTCATATGGGAATATATAGGGTCCTTGGGCTCTCCTAGGGGCAAAAAAAATCCTCTACATTGCATTGTCAGTACAGGGAGCAAGGAATCATGCTTCTCTTCATACAAAAAAGCAAAGAAATAAAATAATAAAAAATAAATTAAAAAAAAAAATCAAAGCATAGGGCTCATGCCCCCAAGGATCTTGCTTTCTAACAGAAACCTCTTTTCTCATATCAGATTCAGGCAAGCATGCTGCACATCACAGCCATAATCTACAATTTAGAAACAAGAAGTACACGTGCTGGCACAACCAAAACAGTTTGAAAGTGAGGAGCTGTGACTGGGCAGTAACTGGTTCATGCTTCCATATTTCAAACAACAGCCAGTTCCAGAACACTCCACACCACCCCCACCACCAAATCTGCTGCTTTTGTTAAATGAAAGAAAACCAAGCAAAAATCCCACCCCCAAGCCACCCCCACTACCCACCAATGTTTACAGGCCCATTACAAAGAATACCAACCTCAAGACAGGTAAAAACATGCACTTATTCCTCCTTCCTCAACTCTCGGGAGTGTTTCAGACCCTCAGGTTCAGCCTGTTTAGCTGGCTGGAGCAATGCTAGCACATAACAGTGGCAACCCCAGCGGCAAGACCAGAGAGCCACAAAAAGCCACGACCCTCTCTGCCTTTCTACATGAGCTGTCTGTATGGAAGTGACTTCTTCTGGGGATTAAGATACTTCTGCTGCAGTGAATGCTGGTGAACATACATGGGGTGGCTGTTCAGAGCTCCCTCACTGCCCCCACAGATCAGGTACTGACCAAGGGACCTAAGACTACTATCTCCAGCTCCTCAGAAAATTACACCATGGCTCTCATACCAAACACCGACTGCCCTTATTAAAAGCTGAGCATCTTTAATTACTTTGTGAAGTCTTTTATTCTGGTTTTGCTCACATTTTTTAAATGCTTCATTTTTAGTATATCAGGTTTTATTTTCATGAAAGATTCTAATTTTTGAGTTTCTGGGTTAGACAGCTGAAGCCCAAAGTCTTCATCTGCACACATAAACTCCTTTCAACAAACAGATCTCTACTCTGATTGTCTTACGTACGCTTTCTATCAGTTTTGATCACGTTATCTGTCCTTACCTTCTACATCCCTCCCACACAAGGCGGGAGTGGGAAAAAGGCAGCAAGGCATCCTATTTATCGTTTTAACAGTCTCTTCCCACACAACCATAACAAGACAATTTATAATCTCAGTATTTGAATAAGACTGCAAGAAATTGTTTGAGAAATCACGTTAAACACGGAAGAAATGACCAGTTTCGGCCTTTCACATTTTTAAGCTCTATCTGAAGACAACTTTGGAAGCTGGGCACACCAACATTACACTTACTTTACAGCCACATGCTATTTCAGTATAAACTACATCTTTCCACCTTCTCTTGGAGATTTACTTCAGCATACGGAAAAACGACAGAACTGAATTTAACAGCTAGCCCGCAAAACTGGAAAGTTGTATTATATAGCTCATATTATAGCTCTTATGTCTGAATGTAAAATAGAAATTTAAGGATTCACTTTTTTCCTCAATAGCCTATTCTCTTGAAATTTTCCTCAAACTGGTAGTGGGAAAACCAAAACCATTTCCCACACAGTAGTTTTTCCTCACAAAGAGTCATAATTAGCACTCCCCAGAAAGTCAGTGCAGAGATTTTCAGAGTATTTTGACATTTTTTCAGGGTTATCTGTGTTATTTAATAAACACACCAAGACAATGAAGAAACTAAACTGAATAAGCAAGTTCAAATAAACCAGTTTAGCGGTTCAATACTGCACATTCTCTGCTATATAAGAGTAATACTACATTCACAGGTCATCACTGCCTGCCACTGCAGGAAACTGGCTGTCACAATGAAGGAGGCTGAGATTTCAGCAGCACTGGCCATCACTGGTTGCCTTGTGTTTTATCACCTCACCATCAATTTCCTTCTGCTGGAGGTAAATGAATACAAAAGCAAGACATTATACTTACCTACTGTATTTTTGTGTGTTATGAACAAAGAGTTTTGATTGCTAACTCCAAAGTCAAACATCAAACTCCAAAGCAGTAAGCCTTACAGCATCAATATTGTTTGGGGATTTTTTATTTCCTTCATTTGCTCAGTTTGGGCATGGTTGGGTTTGGTTTGGTTTTTTCATTGTTTTTGTGTGTTTGGGGTTTTTTTTTTCATTAGTTTAAGAAATCCAGAGGAAATTACTTCCTCTGCAATTCCTTGCCTCTCTTAAACAGCCAGGGCCAGGTAATGTTTACTAGAAGTATACAGTAACAAATATTTGACAATGAACTATAGACACGCAAACATAAAGCTAGCATGAGTCTCACTACAATGCCATTTTTGAAAGTAAGGTCCAGCTGTGTGTCACTCCAAAGAATTATACATGTTCCCTGCTTAAATCAAATAGAGGACAGAATTCCCTCCCTCCCCCCTCCTCTTAATTTTATCTCTGCACTTACGCTGTGCAGGCAGTGGCAAGAAAAGACACATGTCAAGAAAAGACACATGTCAAGAAAAGGAAAGCCATTAGTCCTGATTTCATAATAGCAAGGGAGTACACCCTGCCTGTTTGGAACCAGCTCTTCATGTTGGTTCACAAGTGCAGAAAATGAGCAACCTTTCTTCCAGCTAAGTGAGAAATAGCTGGCCATTGCTTTACTGGCATTCAGAAAAATTACTGCTTATTTTCAGTAACACAGAGAACAAAATAATTGCTGGATATACACAGAAGTAGAGGGAATATATTCAGGATCACTCTCCTCTCAGAATGCTGGTTGGGAATCAATATTCTTCCACCATCTTTTAGGGTTGTTACTTTCTCAAATAATCTTCCTCTTTAAAAGATAAGCAACTATTACAGACACTTGTATCCCAACATTAGTGAAAATACAGGAGTAGGCAGACTCTCAAGAAACAAGGCATCATTCAGTCCAGCTTCCTTACTGTGACTCATACAGACACCCCCATCTCACATCGGTAACTTAATTGCTGTGCTTCCCTCAAGGTCTAGTTACTCAGCAGCAAAAGGAAAAATCTGGGTTTTTTAAAGTGTGGGTGGGGAGAGCTCTATGTGTACCAAAAAAAAAAAAAAAACCCCCCACAAAATGAAAAACTAGAACAACAAAAAAACCAAAAACCCTGTGTCTCACAAGCAATACCGAGACACTGGAAATAACAGTTTTGGTTTCTTCACTTGTCAAAAGTTAACATGAATCAAACGCTGCAAACTGCGTAGATCCCTTCTCCTGTCCTACAGAAATGCTGGAGGACATAGACTTAGTGATCCAAAACGCCCCTTCCAGTCTTAAGTGTGCACCTCTTTTTTGTTACCATCATTATAAATCCTCCCAAATGAAATTCCAATGTGGGCATGAACACTCAGTTAACCCAAACACACTGTGTCCTCTGTCCTGAAACGAGCAGTGAACACTTGAACTGGAAACGTAAGACTCCTCAGGGCCTACTTCTGCTTTCCAGTCCATTGACTTTTTAAGCAAACTCAGCCACAAGGAACTTCTTGCTGCCAAGCTCCTGATACGTTTCATACAGATCTACCAAAAGCTTGTTTCTGTATCTCCCTACTCTCCTATGTCTTCATTGGTTTCTTCTTCAAAATATTTGCGTCCCCTCTGAATTTACTGGGCCTGTAACCGCATGCTCAAACGTAGTGCTTCAAGCAGATGCTTTTTTAGGGGCTGCCCGGAGCAGGTGACATACCTGCTAGCTTAGCACTCTTACATGCTGCACTGGGGATGCACCACCTGCCTGAGAAGGTATGGAATCATCTTTGGTCATGCTTTGCCCTCTGCCTTCTCCTCTCCCTTTCCTTCTCCTTTCCCCCTTTCATTCTTTATCTTGAAACATACCTCCAAAGGACAAGGTTTATGAATTGATATTTTGGAAGTGACATACTGTTGTTTTTTCAGCATTTCATAAAACAGTTTGACAGCAAGTATTTACTTGCCTACATCTTCCACCTGCAATTTGTTAGTAATGATAATGGTGCTGCCAAGCTGCAAGTTTTCTCCCTCAAAAAGTGGTATTAAACTAACTTCCAAATTACATACTTAATTTCATGTGTCTTCTCCTACATATTCTAAAAATATATAGAAATACTTCTTTTGCTCAGTAAATGTAATATACTTTGATTCTGTGTATTAAGGCTTGTCAGTGAATCATCTCTGCTTAACCCACACATGGTATTACTGTTTTCCAAGACCACTAACAAGTAAAATACCAAACCTGTTACACTCCACATCACTGCAAAGAAAGAAATCCAACGCTTCTGAACAAAGTCTTACCACAAGTCTACAAATTCTAGGTTTGAGACTGGTAGAGAAAGAAAACAAACACCAAGAACATTTTTAAAATACAAACCCAAATTCCTAACAAGAAACCTAGAACTCAGCCTTATACAGATAGAAACAGCATGTTTCTAGAGGCTGCAATACGGAAGAATGTAAGTAAGCAAAGCATACCATTTTCTAATGGAGTATCTGATTAAAAGTTTCTACTTGTTCACTCAAATGCAAATTCAGCTAGCTAAAGCACAAATGCCCGGTCTGAGACACCACTTCAATTCTAACAAGGCAGTCACTGAACTCTTAACATGGATGCTTTCTATACTTACATATTCAGATTTTCATCTAGACAAAAAAACCAGCCCTGATAAGGCGTATGCAAGTTGGGCTCCATGGTCCTTGATGTATATGATAAAAGAAGCTACAAACCAGCAGAGCAGACAAACAGGAGCTCCGAGTTTGGTGTTTGTTTTACACAAATGCTTTAAGAACATCTTTGAGACAGACGACTGTTTTTGTCACTGTCTGTGAAGAGTTTTCCTCTCAATGAAAGAACTGCAATTCCAAATGTCAGCACAGAGTGATGATATTCCTGGTATGACCACAGGTAGGCAAAAGGATAGAAGAGGTCCTTAATCTCAACTATAGCAGCTTTTATCCTACTTACAAATGACTTCATGCTCTTAGCTTCCTTAAACACCTTTCAAATTTCAACTAATTAAGAGCTGAAGTTATTCAAATGATCACTCCGGCAGACACCAGGGTCAAAAGGCTTCCTGTGCCCTGCACAGAAACAAGCAGCCTCAACAGCAGTGTGACACACTAAGCCACCCCAGCAGTTAAATGCCATGCTCAAGAGCTCCAAAAGCAATTAAGTGCAACCCATTCCATTCCCAGCAGATGCCCACAGCTCAAGAGCAAGCAGATCCTTCTCTCAGGTTAAGTCTGTGGTTGGGGTGGGTGGACACCAGGTGTCTATCAAAGCCTCTTTACCAATCCCTTTCTCAGCTGGAAAAAGGGGACAAAATATAACAAAAGGCTCATGGGCTGAGATAAGGACAGGGAGCCATCACTCAGCAATTACAAAAATGGGGAAAACAGACTCAACTTGAGAAAATTAATACAATATATTGACATTCACATCAGAGTAAGATAATGAGAAAATAAAAAGAAAATACCTTTTCCCCTGCCTTCCCTTCTTCCAGGTTTAAATTCACTCCCAAACTCTGTACCTCCTCCCACCCAGTGGTGCTGAGGGATGGGAAATGGGAGTTGCAGTCAGTTCACACATTGCCCCTGCTGCTCCTTCCTCCTCAGGGGGAGGACTCCTCACACTCTTCCCCTGCTCCAGCGTGAGGTCCTTCCCATGGGAGACAGTTCTCCATGAACTTCTCCAACACGAGTCCTTCCCACAGGCTGTAGTTCTTAAACTGCTCCAGCGTGGGTCTCTTCCATGGAGCACAGTCCTTCAGGAACTGAGTGCTCTACTGTGGGCTTCTCACAAGGTCACAGCCTCCTTCAGGCATCCTTCCGCTCCACTCTGCTGTCCTCCATGGGCTGCAGGACCACAGCCTTCCTCACCGTGGCCTTCATCCCAGGCTATAGGGGAACTTCTGCTCCAGGGCAGCTCCTCCCTTCCTTCTTCACGAATCCTGACGTCTGCAGAGTTTTTTCTCTCACATATTCTCATACCTCTCTCCCAGCTGCTGTTGTGCAAGGGTTTTGGGGTTTTCCCCCTCTTTTTAAATACATTATCCCAGAAGTGCTACCACCATGGCTGGCAGCCTTGGCCTTGGACAGGGATGAGTCCATCTTGGAGCCAGCTGGCATTGGCTCTTGCAGACACAGGGGAAGCTTCTGGCAGCTTCTCACAAAAGCATGCCTGTAGCCCACCACCATCAAAATCCTGCCAGGCAAACCCAATAAATTGGTTCACATAAAGGCAGCCCTCTTCAAGGCAATCTTGTCCTACTTCAACTAGCATTTTACAGGTGTGTGCATCCGCACTACCAATCCAATCTGCTCACAGCCCACTTAAGTGACAAGGAGCAGAGCCCTCAAGACAGTATTGTGTGCTTTGAAACTAATGAGCCTAGTTAATGAAGTAGCATAAATAATCTCTTATTACCCTCTCTCTCATAGAGATCCATCAATCCTGTTCAATGCTGTGTGCTCACAGGTCAATACATTTCACCAGGTCCCAGAAGAGATGCTCTGATTTTGTGTTGGAAGCATATAGATGTCATGCCACTTCGTTTTGGAAAGGCCACCTAAGCCAAAAGCAAAATACATACGTGTCTTCCCTTCACACGCACATACTCATCATCTTACTCCTGTTTAGTGTTTTCTGAAGTCTGAATTTAAAGACCTTCAAACACAGTGGTCTCAGCTGCCCTGTAGCCATGGAAATCTAATGTTACAGTTTCGCAGATTTTCAAAGATCAAGGGTTAAAACAGAAAAGCAAGGAAAAAAATTCATACAGCATTGAGTGGATGGCATTTGCCTACACAACATGAGCCTGAATTTAGTTTTACATCACCTGAAATTAATCAACAGATCTGTGTAAAGATTAAACAGGTAAACAGCCTTCCATGTAGCCAAACACCATCACAAACCAAACTCAATCCCATACTGAACACTTGCTTTTAATAAGTTATACTTTGAGGGAAGAGACTTTTATATGATCCAGATCTTCCACTGAACAGTTAGATATACTCTGCCTTATATATCTTCATTTATGTAACAGTTTCACGAATGTACTTTGAGATACACCCTCCTACTCTCCATGCTTCATGTATTTGCACCAGTCCCCTCACCTTACTTCTGTTTTTTCATCCTTTTGTCCTTCTCTCACAAATTCTCCTTATGACTACTTGCATTTTTTTCCATAGCTCCATGACCCGCTCACACCTTTTCATCATTAAAAACCACCAGAAACCCTTGAAATATTCTAATATATGTAATTCGAAGTGGAGGAGAAGAACAATTAACTTAAGTTTGTTGCTTTGTATCTTACACTTGGGAAAAAAAATCTAAGTGTGCATTAAGCTAAGCATAACACTTTTGAAAGCATGCAATTACTCACAGAGATCTCTTGTGCTTAGCTTTATTTTTTCTACCTAGCAATATTCAGTGTAACTTACAAACGTCAGTAAGGAACAGGGCACCTAAGAACATCCAAAACACCCACTTAAGGTACTACATTGTCAAAAACTAGCCAAGTAAAACTTCCGAAGGGCAACACTAAAACAAATGATCACAAGACCACAAGAGCAAAGTATAATGATCAATCTTACACAAATACATCAAGCTCTCACAGTCAAGAAGACATTTTCTTGAGTGTATTAGAACAGGCCACCTAAGCACTAAAAAGACACAGGAGAACATTCATGCCAGATTGGAAGAGATAGAAAAAGTATAATTTAGAGTAATTTTGCATGTACAATACCAGTACAGAACTGCACGAGTTTAACATAATGTTTTATAGAGAAGATACACAGGCAACACACAAAACAGACAACGTGTTGCCGCAGTGATCTCAGCGGCAGAGACTGGGACAGAATTTGTTCACCAGCATTAGAAATGCTTAGGGACTTCCCTGTTTAGTTAGAACACTTAGTAATGATAATAATTAGTACAAAGAACCCCACTATTTGCAATGTGCAATTTAACTGATAGGTTTACATGAGTTATTTTCCTGTGAGGATTCACACTGCTACAAAAATTGAATACTTCTTAAGGTCAGCAAAAGAAATTAAGACAAAGATAAGCTCATAGTAGGGCTTTGGAAGACCAAAGAAAGCAAGCAGAACCTCAGCAGGAAAGGTGATTTGATTTCAGCTGACGGAAGCTACACATCACCTAATTTGCACTAAGGACACCACTGCCTGCAATAAACAAGCCCTGCAATTTGACATCAAAGTAATTTTGAAATAACAGTATATTACATGAGGAAACCACTCTGATTCTTCACTTCCTGAAGTTCCTTAATGACTATCAAAAGGACATGAGAGACTAAGTCAAATAAAAAGCTGGAGAAGAAAAAAAGTATCCTATTTTACTGATGTGGATAACTTAATTGGAAGAGCTGCAAAAGTGACCTTCCAAGTGATGAAGTGTAATTAGGAAGCTCCACTTTCACAGCATGTAAGTGAATTAAAGCAAGAGAAGGTACTGGACAGCTTCTTTAGCATTTAAAACACCCAAAGGTGTTTTTGAAACCGGCTGTGAAGGGACATATAGTCCAACTTGGAAAAAACTCTCTTAAGAGGACAACTCAAGAGCATACAATTTGCTGGAAACTGTGCATCCTGAGAGCAGCCTGATATGCCTCTTCACTACCTTGCCTGATAAGGCAAGGCAGTGAGATGTACTGAAACTGAAGAACAAGACAGCAAGACTGTCAGAGGCTGGGAGGGGGGAATGGTAAAGGAGGAAAGGAAAAGGAAAGCGCAGTCAGGCATCGGTTTCCTCAAACTGAGGAATAGAGCAGAAAGCCTGAAGCACGTGTATGCTTTTAAGTACAAGTGTCTTCAAAGCGGCACATGCAACTTCGGCAACAAGTGACTCGGTAGGAGGAAACTTGGCTCAGGATGTTGAAAGAAAGACCATGCTGGTGCAGAAACCACTGCTGTGGTTCCAATTCAAAACATCATTTTCAATATTAAAATACAGATAGCAACAACAAACTATAAGTGGTATCAGGCATCCAGGCAATAATTCACACACTCTATGAAAATGGACTGATCAAGAGTCCACTCATACCACTCTTTCCACTCTAAAATGTTTCTACTGTATGGTAACAGACACAGGATATTTTCATTAATATACCAAAACCCCATCTCCTCCATCAAAGGCTGCAGATCTACTAGATGAAGAGCACAATAAAATGACAGTTTCTTCGTACACATCTTGCTATTAGTATACATAAAAAGCAGAGCTCGAACATTTTCATCCCACATAAAACTACCCTTTGGACAACAGCAGGTAACACTGAAATTAAGGAACTTTTGTAACGACCCTGCCTCCCTCCACAGACATTTAGGTACATTATTCTTAGAAGGAAAAAACCAAAACAAACAACCTCTAGGTGAAATTAATCTTCTCTTCCTCCAGTCATTTTCATTCAATAGATCCCCATTACACATTTACGGGTACCTAACACTACTTCTATGCAGATAAATCAAAAACAAATCATCCACAACTGGCTTTTGATTTGATCAAAAGTAGGTTTTGACTCTGTGATACCTTTTAAGTAAAAATAGAAGTGCAACATCTAACGCCCTTAAGACAAAGCAACTTCACTATTTACCCAGAAACAAGAAATTACTAAAGGAGTTACTCCTGAGAGCCCTATCCCAAACATGGCACTTGCAAAAATCTTTCAGAAGTTCCACTGATGGCTGGAATAGAATATAAGCTTGTCTTTCTATCACATCTGCAATCCCTTAAGCATGACCATGGAAATAATCTTCCAGGACTCTTGAAACTGATAGAACTGCCCAAGCATTTTGACACTGTGCCTTACTACTTTTGACTGATCACCATCAACTAAGAAATTGAAAGAGCTACAGGAGAAGGAACATGGTTACTCTAGAAAGAACCCATCCATAACTGCAGGCAAAGACCAAGTCAACAAGCCAATACTCTCAGAGAGGTACTCCCCTCAGAGCAGACTGCCCCATCTGCTTGAGAGAGGCAGACCAAGACCTCTTCTTGTCCTCTCACATCAAGATGAAGTAACAGCTGACAGATTAAATTTTTAGTCAATCATGAAGCAATACACAACACCACAAACCTGGGTTATTTTGTCCAAGCAAGACTATGACACAGCTGATAACAGCTTCCATCTGCAACACCATCCTACAGTTCAGCCAGCTGTTTCCTGGCCATCGTCCCATCACACCAGCCACTTCCTTTTGAGCACAGAGTTAATGACAGTCCTTCATAACTGCTGCTGTGGCTCAAAACATCCAAGTTAGAGTACTTTTTGGCACAACTCTGACATATGGTAATAGAAAAAACCCCTGAAGGAAGAAGCATGGCTACACCTTGGGGAGAGCAACAGCCCAGTTCTTCTCCCACACCCTCCAACATCTAAAGTCAATCACAGAAGAGCACATCACAAGGCACATTTCATCCAGTCCAGATCAGAGACTGTGAGCACAGCTGCAGCAAATCCTCCCCACTGAGGCCAGTTTCATTAGAAGTTTGCAATGGTGTTAGGCATAATACCAGCAAAAACCCTTTCACATCTACACCAAGTAGATTCTGACTTTGTGCTTGAATGTTTCCATAGCATAGCAAAGTAGGCAAATGGATCAGAAAGTTCAACAATAACACAGAGATTAGAGGATAAATTTCTGTGACAGAACTTGCTACTATATTACCTCTCAGTTCCAACTTGTCTTTCTACACTGAAATCAAAACTACAAGACTACTTCACTGTAACTCGAGAAGTGACCTTTCCTGAATGAAAATTTAAGGATCAAAGTAATACCCACATTTCCATTATGGTTACTTATAATATATTTGGGCTTTCAAATGTAAAACAGATTTCCTTTCCCTACCAAGATTTTTCTTCCCAACTGCATCTTCCTTCTTTATACCTATTCCAAATTTATTGTAACAGCAGCAATATGGAAAATATTTGAGTCAAACTGTCAACATTAGCCCATAACCACATTTGTCTTGCCAACCAGTTAGTTCCTTTGTTTTTCAATATTCTGAGAAAGGTTGGTATACCTTTGTCTGTTTCATGAAGCTCTGGAGTAGGAGAAGAAACTAAACACAGAAAAGTAACTATGCATTTTAATGCCCGTTAGAACACTAATATGAAAAGAAATGGAAAGCTTGGAAAAAATATATAAACCAGCAACTGGTGTTTTTTATTGTATCATCCTTTTAAGGTGCATGATTGCCTTCCTAATCAGTTTATTTGGCCAGTCAGGGGTTCATAAAGCATCTTTCATGACTCCTTCCCATACGAGTTACCCTGCATCTCAAAGGAAGCACAAGGAAAGGCGGCATCCACAGAAGTACATCTTAATCTGTAGGCACCAGTTTATTGAGTTCTCTAGTAGAGCTGGGTTTCCCTGCATTTGAACTTGAGCAGCTATTGAGGAATAAAGCAAACCAAAGAATTTTCATGTAGTAACCTTAAAAAGTTTAAAACACATTCAGTCAGCATGGCTAAACCTATATTGAAGGCATAGAAAGAAAAAAAATAATACTAATCTCCTGAAATGAAACAAAATAAATGGAGATGGCAGTGCTGGGATAATCTCTGTTGTATTGCTCTTATTACCCTCTATCCTGGGAAAAAAAGAAAATAATGAATTGCCAACTAAATGCTTTATGTCATAGATTTTTAAATTTAAAAAAATACTTGGATGACTGAATATCAGGATAAATTTATAATAAAAATGAATTGAAATAATATTCACTGCTCAGAATCACAAAGGTTTATTGGTAATAAAAGCCTTAATTATACTCAGCTAATGATAGACACAAATCAAGTAGCATTATATCACTTACATAAGCTGCGCAAAATATAAACTAGAAAGCTAAGAAACCATTTGTGGGCTTTATTGCCTGCTGTCAGTTCGAGTGGGGTGTTTTGGTTGGGGTCTTTTTGGCAGTTGTTTTGTTTTTTTGTTGCGGAGTTAAATTACTTTTATTTATGAAAGAGTTCTACAAAAGCCCTCATTCCCTCCTCTTTTCCTTCACTATTCACTTAGCATTTCCATCTCCATCCAATCTGTCCTTTCATCCAGTAACAGATCCCTTCACAGGCTCCTTGATTTCTTACATTCTGTCATTTTAGGCAATGATGGCAATGACTTCCAATGAATTTTTCACCTGTCCAGAAGTGAGCCAGCCAGTCATGGCTCCCCCAGCCCACCATGAGGCAGCTCTGCTTCACAACTGCAGCAGCATTTGCTTGTGGGTCAACCCTACCTGACCAGGAAAAAGGAGAAGGTGGTGGTGGTGCTGAACCAAAGTAAGCCCAAAAGCTTCCTCTCATCTCCACAAAGGCAGAGCTGACTCATATGCCCTCCTCCTACGCACGCAGGACTTTAAGAGCCTTGTAAGTCTCTGACCACTTCTGTATAGCTCAAGCATCTCCAAGTTAGTGTTTAACAAGGCAGCAACAAAACCAGGAAAAACTGCCTTCTTGACAATTCAGCTGCACAGCTTCTTCATAACTGAGCTCCTATAGCACAGCCTTACACCCACCAGCTACCATCTTACCACACCAGCGCTGTGCTCACTCAAGGATCCTTGCACAAGCCCAGGCAGCACTTAACACCCCAGCAAACCATTGCCAGAAGAAACTTGCCCTGCCCTGTAATTCCCTGCCCACCAAAAAGTTTATTAAGCCATCTATGTGATCTGGATTCCTCACTGCAATTTGCACAGAAAGTTGGGGCAACTTGAGAAGACACGCGCAATCTTGGAGAACAGAAGAACAGCTTTGCTAAATATAAATATCCAAACTGAATGAGAACCAAACCAGACAGGCTAGCAGAGGTTGCTATTCCTAGCATCGCTTCCTGTTAAATAGAGATTTCTGGTAAATAAAGATATGAAGTGTACCTAGGAAATGCTTTCATTTTCACTGCTGCTGCAATCTGCACCTGGCAGTTGAGTTTCCCAGTGAGGACATGAGAAGCAAAAAAAAAATCCACAAGTGAAAGGAATCTACAAGCTTAGAAAGGCTGATCATCGAGATCCAAATAAATATTACCCATCACTTTGAAAAGCAGAGAAACAGTCAGGGCACTTAAAGTCAGGCAAAAAAACAGTTGATATTGAGACAGAAAATTGAAGCAGTTAAGAAGAACCTAACTAGCACTAAAATATACTGTGATATAAAAACTAACTGGCCTATAAAGGCTAGCCTTGAAAAAGAAATAACAGATAACTCTGGTAAGTAACTATAAAATTAACACAGAACAAGAAGGGGTTTTTTTCATAATTAATAGAAGGTTTTAAATGAGCAAAATCTCAACAGGTAGAGTAAAACCTTTCAGTATTTATTTTTTCTGTGAGCACTGTAAACTCTAGGAATTAACATTAAAAGGCACGAGACCACCATTTTCACAGAAGATTAATTTTACTCTAACTAAAACAACAAATGCAAACAAATGGAATATCCTACTGGTGAATAATGCCTGCCCTTTTGCCCTGGGTAAGCAAAACAACTTGATACAACCATTTCTGACAGCTGCAGTTTCAGATTAAAAGAAAAAGGATTACAGTGCACACGAGATCTTTTGTTAATACTTCAGTGTGCAACTCTGACAGGATACACTGCCATCCAGCAGAGAAGCAACTGAAACAAAGCCTGCAGAAGCCTCCAGAAATACAATCATAAAAGAGAGACAACAGGCAAACAACAATGCTGGAACACATGAACAAAACTGAAGGATTGTTTGATAGCAAGATAAAAAAGTACTTCAAGAATAGGAACATGAAAGCTTGTGTATGAACAGAAGCAGCTTCAATGGCCTAGCAGGACTGGAAGATTGGCAATTTTCTGGCACAATGTGCTCCTAGCCTGCCACCAGCAACAGATAACTTGTGCACTCAAAAAATTTTGGATATTTACTGAGAAAGTCAGAGAAAAACAGAAATAATAATAATAAAGGAAGTTATCCATTGTTACTAACCCCCTTATCTCTCAATTCTGCCTGATGATGGGGATAAACTAACCATGCAGGGATGCAAACCTCCCTTAAATTCACAAAGCTGAAAGTAACCTATGCCTACAAGTGAGTGGAGGGGGAAAATGCTTGACTAATGAGAACGTATACTCCATCATCTTTGTCATGGGATGTATGCAAATTGTGCTTAGACATTGAAGGGTTGATCCTCATCTTCTACAAGCTAGTTTAAAAGACTTCAGGGAAGAGACGCATTTCTCCCTCATCTCCCTAAAACACCATGTAGAAATACACTGAGATAATGCGTAGACATTTACTGAAAATTATTACAGCTTCTAACCTTGGCTAACAAGTTCCAGGGGTAGGTAATTGATTATAAAAATGAAACTGCATTTACCATTTGCTAACTTCTGACAAGCAGCAGCTATATAATTGATTCTCACTTTCAGTACGCATCCAATTACACTAATATGAAAGCCTGTATGTGAAACATTGATATTTTATCTAACAGTTCACCTGTTTCACTGCCTGTTTTCCCTCTATGAAAGAAGATTGAATATCACCACAAAAAATTAGATTGACTACTTCAGTGTGTATGGTGTTAATATTGGGTAAATGAGCCAAGATGCAATGAGATGAAAAATTATCAGAAGTTAATATTGGTTGGGGAGGGAATCTAGGAGACAGGAGCAATCATTACTCACAATCCCACAAGTTTCCCAAGCAGATCGGTGCCACTGAAATCTGGCAAGTCGCGCAATCCTGTGTTTCTCTTGGCACCATCACTGGAGGGAGCACCCAGAACTCCAGCAGGACCAAAGGGGAATGGGCAGTCTACTTCCACAGCTCTGGAGATACATCTCTGAATGCTCACCTCCCCACCACGTTTCTATGAGTTTCTCAGAAGACACACAAAACCACTCGGGCCTTTATTTCTTTCACTTATTCTCTTTTTGCTTTTCCTTCTCATTTCTTGGTTCAACTTCTGTTCATTTTTGTCCATGTGTTTATGGAAATATCAAAGCTTTAACACATTTCCTCTATTAAACATCACCAACAGTGAGACTCAACCCATTGTTTTCTCCTTTAACACCTGCAAAAAGACTATAATCTGAGGCATATTTCAGTAGGCACATTCTGATTAATCAGCTGTATCAGAATAGTCTGCTAGTATAAACACAGCTCACATCAGCATGTGTATTCCTGCCAGCATAAGAAGCAATTCTCCCTCCTTCTTCCTCTCTCTTGCTTTGCTTTGAACAGCGCAGTCTGCTCATGTAAGCACATTCATGCTACTGCCTGGGCTAGTATAGAAGCATCAGGGAAACATACATTATAGTCTTGAACAACGAGACCCTCTAATAAAATGCTGCCTCTAAAGTCTGGAAGATAATTACCCCTAATTATTCTACCTGATAGTTGATCTGATGTGTTTTCTCTCCTGATCTTCACCAAAAAAATCCCCAAAGCTTGTGTTTAATGGCCCACGTGAAGAAAAGCATCCTTCTCTCCTGTACACAGCCTCCTGCTGGCCTAGTGCATAAGGCACTCCACATGGTCACTTACACAAATAGGTCAAGGCAAATGATTTTGAACCCTCATCGTGTTCACTTTTGCTGGAGTCTGACTCCCTTCATAATTTACATCTGATCACTTTTCTCCATGCCTTAATTATTCCTAGACTGGGAATATTCTGCAATCAAACACTCTGAGGTGTTGTTTGAGATGACAGAAGAGCCTATGATTAAAAGATTCATGTTATTATAAGGCATGGTTAGAGGAAGGAAAAAAAAGAAGAAAAGTATTTTTTTAACACTGTTCAGATCTTCACTCTAATTCTTTCTTCAGATAAGTTCAAATAGAAAGCACCATGCCTTAAAAAACCTCAATCTTCCACTGAGGTACCTGTCCACTGCAGAGAATAGGGTGT